>JBAJHX010000033.1:17996481-18029738 GCA_037176925.1 Amniataba percoides
TTTTTTTTATGTACTTGTTAAACAAACATGTAAAACATGGTAATTAGCAAGTTTAAGAATCGTCAAAGCCACATGGGCTGGTAAAACATATGAGCTAAAAATGTGCCGCACACAGTTTGGTGACATACAATGACCTGTGAATCATTACAGATGAACGTATTGGGGATGGGGATGGGCCCGACTGTACGAGTTCAGGCCTGGGGGCTGTAATTTATTTTAATTCACTTGGGCTCTACTGGAAATAGTTTCAATTGATGTCACTTTCTTTGTCTAGAATCTTGCAGTAAATCGAAGCACTTGAAACATGTGTACCTGCAACCCGACCCGCACTTTCTGTGACATTTACTAACTTGTCGTCTTGCACTGGGCTACGCACAGTTATGACGCAGCGGTAATGAGACAGATGAAGTGAAAACAGTATTAGTTTATCATCCCGAGAATGTATAGACCTGTTTGTCTCCTCCTGTGATATTCAAGCCTTTTGTACAGTCAGAAGTAAGCGTAGGACCACTCAATCTGATACAGCGTGCAGTGTATTTTAGGACGGGTTTTATGGCGCCAGAGAGGCGATCACCCATAATACCAATCAGTACAAATTGCAGCGGTGACCTCAGTTTTACACTCTCAGATCAACTCAGTCTGTCTCTGGGGTTAATTTGAGAGAACTGAATTCCCGCCCAGCTCGGTCTCCTATCCGGAGGAAATCACTGGAACTCAGAGCCAATTTCATAAACACACACATCCTCCTCTGCAGTTCCCATGTTTTTTTTATTCAGGACACACACACAACCCATCACCCCCCGTCAACCACAGACACACAGGCAAGTGCAGACATGATGTCTCATGCAAATTATGTGTGGTCATACTGGCAGTGACAGAAATGGGGAACACACACAGATCATTGCACCGGATGCCAGTGTAGTTCAGCCTGGTTCATTTCAGATGGTGTATATTGCTGATGAACAGGATATGACAGCTCAGCAGTGTTACTGCTGCACTATATGCCACTTACTGGTAGAAGCATCATCACTGTACATCCCCACCACCCTTCAGCTATGATATTGTGCTGGAAATCTTTTTTTATTTACTTATATTCTTGTATTTGCTACAGCTGTCTTTCTACTTCAACTCTGATGCTTGTGTTGGTCCTGTCTTTGCAGTGCGCAGGCCTTTACTTGTTTACCTGACAGACTTGCTGCTCTACAGACTCATAAAGAGAAAGCAAGACGTAAGAGAAGTGCTGCCTCACTAAAGTTCTCACTGTGGGAGGATTGTGGGAGATGGAGTTTACAGATGAGTCAAGGAGAACCATTGCACATAATATCATAACGAATGCCCCATTGGTCTATCTTTAGTATCCGTGTGGGAATCGAACCGTCAACCCTCACACACTCATTGCCATTGGTTATGCAACCACGCTTGGATATGGTACCACCTCAACTCTGAAGGCATACTGATTACACTTCTTTAAAATAAGATAGTGTTTAACATTTAATTGATCTTTTATGTAACTTGAGATGTGGTAAGATTGAAAGTTTTTAAAATTTAAATGGGTTTAAATGCTTTATAATTTCCTGGTATTGTTTCAGGAGTAGTTCTTAAACCTCTTTGGTACCAAACATACTCTGTAGATAAAGAAAGAAATATAACTATATTTTGCACAATTTAAGTAATTGGTAACACTAAAGGTAATAATATATGACCTACGACTGAGGGTCTGGTTTCTTACAACTAAAACAGCTGTGTCTGGCTTTTACCAACATTTTAAGTATCCTATGATGATATTTCAAAAGAAGAAGAATACATTTGTTCTTTATATAGACGCACTGACTTTTTCAAGGCACTGCGCAGGAATTTCCTCTTTTAAAATGCCATGTAATTACTTTTCCAACAGAGTCATTACTTATGGCTGGTAAGTAGTCTGTCGGCATCTGTGTCTGCAGTGGCTGCGCTGTCTGCCTGTATTACTGTGTCTGTTGTATTATTTCTGGATGTGCAGGACATTTTATCTGCCACTGGGCAGTGGTTGGATGCGTCTGCAGTACCTCAAACCAGAGCCGCAGAATGCATCTTGTGAGAATACGACTCTTTGAAACAGCAGCTCTCGGTAGTCACTCAAACATCCAACAAATTCAGGGCAGCATTGCTCATTGGAGTTGTTTTGCATGTGAACCAACTCTTGATAAAAAAATACTTTAGTACCTCACTAAATGTTTGACTCATACAGTGGGCTTATGCACAATTAGTAAACTGGACATCCTTGTATGGTTTTATACAAACTGGTCCTTCTTTGCTCGTGTTAGTATGCAGCATAATGAGCTGACAGCAGTGATAGTTTCAGCACTAGGTGTTGATTCTCAGTGGGATTGTCAGTATGAGCAGCTTTGACAGTTTGTATCAGCCGACCATTCACGTCATTTGAATAAATGTTTCCTAAAAACTTGATTCTGACATTTGAACAACATAATTCATTCATTCTCACTCCTTGCTAATAAAATATTATCTAATTTCTGCTGCGTTCTTACTTTGTACTTTCCTAATTTATGTTTGTGATTTTTTTTTTTTGCTTTTCCCCTCTAAAACACTTACTAGCTAGGCCTTTATAAAAGTCCAAATGTTTCAGTAACAAAACACGATTTACTCAGATTGTGGTCATTTTTATAGCACTGGTTGGTTGAATTCAAACCACAGTAGAAGAAAGGCCTCTAATTTTTAGCCAGCAGGCAGTGATATTTCTGACTGAAATGACTTGACTCTGGCAGATTAAAGTAATCTCATTTTAACTCTTAACTTTTTCAGTAACATGAGGTTTCTACTCTTGGTGGCAATCCAACTAGCCAGGCATTCTAATTTTAGAGCAGACAAACAGTTTAATTAGTCCTTTAACTTCTTCTCTTGTGCCTTTGGCTTTGAAAAGTCAAATAAAAGAGACTAAAACCTTCAAACTCTTGCAGAGTAATGCTTGTTCTGCAGTGCCACGTTGGGCTGCGTTATGGCTGAACCAGCAAACAGTGAACCTGAGTAAAATCCAAGATGGTGAATAATAATTTCCTCCTCACTAACAGATTGTTCGGCAGCACTCCCGTATGAGTGTGTTGAGTAACCAGATTCCTCCACCCCTTCGCTCAGCGGGGCGTCCCGGTGACTCAGCAGGTGGGACGAGTCCAACTGATGAGCTCACTCCACGGTACTTGCCAGTCATTAGCGTCAGAGTGGGCTGCGTCGCTTCCTTTGCAGCTTTTAACCCCCTTTAACAAGATTCAGAGGGGTTTTCTTGCATTACGGTCCAATACAAAAAGGCAGCAAAATCTAACTTTCTGGACTGTGTTTGGTGTGAAAGACTACATATTTAAGTACAGCGTCTACAATATATATTAAGCATATAATAAATTCCAGGTCAGAATGAGAAGATGCTGGTACAAACCCAGTGTCACGTCCACAGCCGTAATATGTTGAGGTTATATTAATACAGGTTAAAAATACACTTTATTTCAGCAGAACATTTCCATCAGTCTGTCTCTCCTTCAGTTCTTTCCATCTCCTCAAAACAACACTTCCACCTCTGTCCTCTAAACTATCAATTACTGGTTGCTGCTGTTGCCGTGTTGACGTAAAGTGGAACAATTTGTCTGGTGAGGTTTTGCCATGGAAACAGTGCTGGGCAGGACGGCTCGGAGATTTCATAACGGGTGGGAATGCACCCACACACACACACTTATTGTATCTCACTTTCTCTGTTAATGTACATCTATCATCTCTGCACATGTAGAGGACACATCCATCAATACACACTACCTGTAGTAAATAGCCATTTGATTTAGCTTGATAGATAAGAATGCATAAGGTGTTGTTAGTATTAGAAAACTCCTGGTTAAAGTTTGGGAAAGATCGTGGTTTAATGAAAAGAAAAAATTGCAAACGTAATCTCCAGTCTTCTGCATGAATCTCAGACTCGCCTGTTCACCTCATCACCCTTCACGCTCAAAAGGCCGGGACAGGCTCTCTACAGGATGATGCGTCATCCAGCAGTGCCTGAAAGTGTCTCGAGGTGGGGTGAAGTGTCTGCCGTCCTAGACAGCCTTTCTTTGAAGGCACGCATGATGTTGTACATGTGAAAGTAACACAAGCAGCTGTGCGAAGAATGAAAAAAAAAAAAAAAAAAAAAACAGCTCGAGAGAGAAGTTTAAAAACATGCATACTTCATCTCGCCTTCACACTCCTTGACAAACGCTGCAACATTTCAGAAAGAAAGCTACAAAAATGGCTGCTCGTGAACACTGGCGTCAAAAAACACGTGGGCAGGGGAGGATAAGCCCTTTGGATAAAACAGACTCACTGTCATTCCTCCATAAAGGGCACGCTGCTTCCTGCGTTGCCAGTGGACGTAGGTACAGATTTGTGTAATACTATATGAGTGTAAATCTGAGAACTGTGGGCTGTGCCACACTGAAAAAAATGTTGCATTATTTGTTATTGAAGCACCCACAGTTGAGGTAACAGCTACTGTAAATTACTGTTACAAAAGGCGCCTACACATCTGAGTCATAAACACTTGAATGGACAGAATGTGTCATCTTCAGTAAAAATCTAAAGTCATCATTTTCATCAAGCAAAACGAGACAAATAGAGCAACACAAAGGCTGAACAGTTGCGGCCTGACTGGCAGATGCAAAAAACGCGTCTACACGTGTAAAAAGCCTCCAAAATAAACGCACCGTAGGAAGATGGCACCATTGAAGAGGAACGGTGGTCACTTGGCAACAGTGATGTTGATGATATCAAACAGGAAATTCACTTAGCAACGCAAAGCAGCCTCCAACGTGGCCACCGAGACTCAAGTCTCAGCAAAAAAAAAAAAGTACTATTACATTTTAGTGTTTATTCTATTTTGTCTGGAACAGCAAAATTAATTCCCTGCCTCACCTCCTTCGCCTTTCCTCCCACATTCCCTGTGTCTCCCCCCCGTGCTCCTGCTTTCTCCTCCCTCCTCATCCGGCCTGGGAGAGTCCGGTCTGGGTCATGAGTCAGAGGCTGCAGAGGATCTGACTCACCTCCTCTCGAGTCTAAACAGTATTAGCTTCCAGGTGGTACACTGAGACGCTATTGTGTTTCTGATTAACCCGCCGAGACAAATGGACAGACCTCGGGGGGGAGACGAGGGGGCGGGGGGGTGGTGGTGAGTGAGGCACTTTTTCCCTCAGAAAAACTGGTTTATCCTGTGTTGATGTGGGAGTCTGTGTGCATTTGCTAATGTCTTCATCTTGAGTTTGCATATCAGTGTGGGAGGTATTTGTATGTATTCCCACAGTTTTGTGTGTGTGGTCCTGTGGGTGAGTGACAGAAAGAGAGAAAATGTGTACGTGTTACTGCTACGATTAATGCCTGAGTGGGACCACCGGGGTTGCTGCTGTAGGTGGGACGTCTTTGTCTCCACCGGAGGGTCCAGCGGAGACTCATCGAAAATCTTACTTTAATAAGAGTAAGGAGACAGACTGGATCGGTCATTAGACTGAGAACCACCCAGAGATGACTGAAACACAGAAAATACTCTTTTCTTTGCCACTACTGTCACTTATGTGTACAGTTAAAGATAGTGTATTAATCAATTAGTTGACTGGCTGAAAAAGAAACTTAAAGTAATTTTTCAAGCAAACATTAGAAACATTTCAAGTTGTCTTGGCATTACATTGATTATCACTGTTTTTTAGGCTGTTGCTCACCTCTGCAAACAGATTTATAATGAAAATGAAACGTGATTTAAGATTTTAACGATAACCAGAGAGATAAAAGAAGGATCAGTCCACTTGCAGCTCTTCAATCATTCCAGGAGTTAATCTGTGATGAAGTGACCTCCTCCTCTTACAATCAACATCATTTGCATGTTGCATCCCTCAGCTGCATTTTGCAGACGATAAGCCTGTACGCTTTCTGTTCACGCTCCTTTTAATCAGCACAAGCCAGACGACTCTGGAGGAGGCGTACGGCTTTCATATCGGAAAGTGGAAATCACAGTTTTCAGCTAGTGTCTGACTTTCACATTTTGAACACCAAAAAAGACACAAAAAAAGAACTCCAGTCTTTCAATCTCAGCCCAACAAAACCAAAATACAAACCAGACACAGAGTCTGACCTGCTGTAATATCAACCTGCTTAACACCCAAAATGAACAAACAACCACTACTATCTCACACATGATGACAGAAAACCCATCATAGTGGTGTGAAATTGTAAGGCAAAGGTAGGAAATATCACATGGAAAATGACAATCACTGCAAAGCACTAAGAACAAAATCAGGCCGAGGAGATTGAAGTACAGAATGTGAAATGTTTTAAAGTAATATTGAAAGATAAAGTTCATTTTATTGTATGTAATGCTCAATTTGGCACCAAAATGTCAACATTTTATCCCAAGTCACCGCGTCAACTTTCAAACAGGAAAATATAAGGAAACACTGAGATTTGGAGATATGATTGGGTGTTACAACAAAACTAGTGGAAGAAATCCAACCAAAACACACATATTCTAGTATTAAATGCTGAGCCTTTGAAAGATTGTGAAAGATTAGCATTTTTTTGTCCTTAATTGACAACAAGTGGTGTAGTCTGTTTGACTTCATGTCAGTTACAGTTGATTCCAATGGTGACTCCATTTCACAGCAAAGAAAATATGAAAATATCCATCAGGCAGACAACTCCTGCAATCATTATCCTTAGTATGTTAAAAAAAAAAAAAAAAGGAAAGTGTTTTGGAAGTTCTGTTTTTAGTTTTGTGGATCAGCTGCAGGGTTTTAGAAGTGTCAGTCGTTTAGTTCGCCAGAGATATCTCAACAATTATATGATTCCCATTAGATTTGTTACGCTGATCTCCTGACTTTTCCTCTGGTGCCACCCTGAGGCTGACATTTTGGTGATCTCTCATCTAGCATCACCAGGAGGAAATGAAAAAAAAAAACACTTAAACACACTTAAGTCACTCAAATAGTGCTCAAAAACTACGCTCTGATTGTGTAAACACTAACATACCAGTTGTTAGCATTCAGGTCAAAGCACCATGACGAGTGTGAACACGAGCATGAGTGGAAAGTGATTTTTAGGGGAATGCTCCTTTAAGGAATAAACGTTCACATACTGTCCAAAGTGTCTGCACAGGTGCAGCTGCCTGTCCAATCAATACCGGAAAACTGCAGCTTAATCAATATTCACAATAAAAAGGAGACACGTACACACTCTCACACACAGAATTAGCCTAATGCACCGCCACAGCTGTTTCTGCTTTCACTGAGCTGATCTACTGTGTGAAACAAAACCTGACGACTTCTCACTGCTCTCCTTCATTGTTGTCTTCAAGTATGCCAATCAATACGGCCAGCTGGGCACCCGCCAACCAATCAATAGCACCCATATCCCAGGGGGAGGCTTCAAACATTCACCCTCTGGAAATGACAGAGGTTGAAAGGATCCACTGACATCTGCTGGAGGGCAGGAAGACACTGAGCCTTCTGACACTCAGCTGATGGGGGCGATGTGGAAAACACTGCCCTCTTCTGGCAACAAGCAGAAGTCACACTAAAGTCTCATTTCATGTCTGGTCTGGTGAGTATCTCATCTACTTGAAACGTTTTACTAGTCAGTGAGGTATAGAATAAAATACAGCTCCTTAAACACCTAAATAAAGACGATCACCCTTTAAGGACAAATGCATTGACTTTGTATTTCCAGTCTGGCAACACAAGCTATTTCAAAGAACACAAGTGAAATATAATAATAATAATAATAATAATAATAATAATAATAACAACAACAATACTACTACTACTACTACTACTACTACTAATAATAATAATAATAATAATAATAATAATAATAATAATAATAAATGTTGTGACATACCACAAGGCTGCTATATGATTTAAAGGTTGAAAGATGATTTCAAATTCAGCAGCTTTCAAACTTAAACAGCAGGTGGAGGCAGAGTCATCATGTAGGACTGAGACTGTGAGCTTCACCGACCTGAGCAGAGGAGAGTCAGGCTGCAGCAAATTATTTTATTTTCTTCAAGGATTATCTTTTGATTTTTTCTCTTTTTTCACTGATCAATTAATCAATCCAATAAAAGTAAACAGTGATTAAGTGATCTGAGGGTCCAAACTGATGTTTTCATAATGCTTGTTTTGTCCACAACAGTCCAAAACCAAAACATATTCACTTCTCTGCCATCTAACTTACGTAAAATAACTGAGTAAAATATCTTTACATGAAAAACGTGAAAAAAGTGAGACCTTGGCTGCAGCAGCTCACCACAGTGTGCAGATGGATTTTAAGCGGCTTACACTAAACGTAATGTCTTTGCTTTGCCACTGAGTGGCGATGTAAGTCTGTGTACAGCACAGGGAGGTGACTTTGGCTCCAGAGCCATTCACAAAGTAAATGTGGTGCATTATATACTCTATAGAATCAAAAAATGGAGATTATAGTAACATGTTTTTTAACTTTTAAGCCTTTTGAAACCTTAACATGAGTTACATTCAGGAACTCCGAATCTTCAGGTTTAAATCTTTGATTGTCATTTTATTTTAGACAGAACTATTCCTGCTGTATGCCAGCTCTGTTTTTAAGAATAAAACATACGTAATATGTGATCAAGTGGTGCAATGCTTCAAAGTACATAAAACAGACATTTGCCCTGCTTGCTATATAGTGTGGTGTGGCTTTGACCTTTGACCTTTTTTCCACTGTGCACTCACAGAAGGCTGCTGGAGCAACAGCTCAATAAAATAAAAAGCAGATCTGTAAATGCACAAGAGGCAAAAAAAAAAAAAAACATTTTGCATGAAAAGATAAGCAATTGACACGTGAGAACTTTTTCTTTTTCTGAATAGAGTTTCAGGCTCCACCACCACTACTTCCTCTACTGTGAAGCCACTGGGTGCAGGTCTTTACTGGAAACCAGTAGCTCTGACTAAAAACCCCACAGTATACAGCACTTGCGCTTGTGACAGCCGTTAGTTACCGATAACTTGCACAGTGTGAGACAGTTAACCCTTCAGTGGCATCTACACAAGAACTGTCACACATACTTTATCCACCCAACTGCAGCATCTTACTGGAAACCAGTATTTTTAACAGTAAACAAGTGTGGTCGCCAGTAAAACCTGCCCACAAAAACCTGATTGTATTATGGGTGTGAGCAAACTGTTATTGCTGCAATTTTGACAAGAGCAGGAAGAGGATTTGTTCTAAAGTTCAGGTGCTGATAGCAGACATGGGGAGGTGTTGCCTATTAAGGTATAAAAATGATGGTTGTTACAGTTGCTGAAGTCACATGAGTTTCTCTGACTGAACCGAAAATGGAAAGAGACCACTTCCTGATGGTCTCACTGTCCAACTACAGTACGAGGCTCGCTGCAGAGTTCAAACCTCCACAAACTCAGAAGAACTCTGCAACAACCAAAAACCGCAACATTCAAACAGTTTACATTCAGTCATTGTCTCTAATTAAGATGCAGGAATCACTGAATGTAAAATAACTTCCATATAAAATAGCTACTTAAAACTTTCCATGAACAAAGTACACACAATCTGACATCTTTCTAAGAAATGCACAAGTATGAAAATACTTCCCTCCTTCAACCCTCCTTGGTGGAGGTACTGTAAAACACAGCAATGATAAGACAGCCACAGAAGCAAACTATATGTTCTGCAAGTCATCGGCCGATAAGGTGTTAGCGAGTGTGATAAGATGTGAGTGCTGCTGACAGGTTAGACTGAGCAGCTTGCCTCAAAAATGACTTTCACTTTACCTACAAAATAAAAGCATAAGAGGTTCCAGCTGGCCACAGGAGCAACAGCTATACACCCTCTCAGTCATACAGTGTGCACAGACACACATAAAACTCACACACAGGCCTACACACACACACACACACACACACACACCAGTGAATACAGACATGCATTCTTCTACACTCCCCTACACACTCATACAATAACGCTGGTTGAGGATTTTGCATAACACAAATTTTATGGTCTTTGTGTTTTAACCTCAGGAGGAGGATCTCATTTCGCACCAACTCAAATATTTGTTCACGAAAAAAAAGAGGCCTTTTCTAGCAAATGGCCTGACAAGAAGAGAAGAGGAAGTTGAGCTGTCCCTATTCAGTGACGCGTGCATACACATTGAGATGCACTGAGGTGACACACGTACTGTACGCTTACTGTATTCTCTTCAGAGGTGATTCAAGTGCAGACTATAGGCTGCTGTCAATCGTCTCAGGATGTCAGCGGACAAACCTGTGACACTGCAGAATCCCGAGGATCCAAAGACAGTTTGAGAGGTTTTAGTGCTTAATTTAAAGTAAAGCTATGATGTCAGTGTGTGGGTACTCCTCGTATAAAACTTTCATCTTACTGTTTCCCCCTTGCATCTCCTAATTTAACTTTCAGAGAGAAGGCGAATAAAAGTGATTTCAAAAATGTCACATTGCTCCTTTATGATCAAAATGAGACCCTGACATTCTCCACTGAAACTACTACTGCTGGAAATGAAACGCAGTGGCTAGCCAGTGTTAAAAAGTGTGAAGAACAAGCGCTTTGCATTTGTTACTTTATCCACAGCGGTTTTGGACAAATGTTTCATAAGACCAAAGGTGGTATCAGAGGTGGAACAGAGAGGAACAAGCTACCCCCGCGACTGAAGTGAGAACATGAAAACGGAGGCGCTTTTTCGGTGCTGGTCTACTGAAAAATGTCATCATTTCAGGTTGAGGGCCTCTTAGATGACATATGTTGAAATATCGAATCAAACACGGTGAATCACATATTAAAAGTCAATATCATCTGTGTAGCGGCAGCTCTAATTCAGTTCTGATCTGAGCAATGAGACGCAATGATTCAGGCTGAATTGGAGCCGATAAAGATTACAAATGCGACAGTGAGATGACTTGAGCTAATTTCAGTATGTGTGCCTACATGTGATGTAAAAGCTGCCTACTCATTTGGTTTTGTCGCTGCACAAATAGACACAGGGTTTACTTTCATTTGAATGAGCCGTCTGTGGTTTGCGTCTCACTCTGCAACATATAAAGAGCAGCAGTCGCCCCTTTAGACATTTGCTGACTGCATGTGCAGGAAAGAGAAGCCACCCCGCGACAGTGTCTACAGTGTGAGCAGGCAGCAGTCGAGCCTGTTTGGTAAATTACTGAGAGGTAGCTGCGAGACAAATCATCTCAATGGCGCCAATTTGCCTCAACAAAGATGCCCACCATGTTCTTGGAGTTTCTGCTTGCATACTCTGATGCTCTGACATTTGTGCTGCGTAACTCAAAACTTTTTAATCAATTTTCATTTTAACGATAGATCAAATGATTCCGTGTATGTAAAAATGAGTTGTTCGCAAAGGAAAACCCACATAGAAATATCACCCAACACAGATCCCCTTAGGTCTACGCAGCCTTTTAGCATCTTGCAGCTCTGTTTTAGTTTTCTGGACGCAATTTCACTGTTTTGTTTTTTTCTCATCGCTCTCAGCAGTTTTGTTTCAAGCCACCCCTAAACACCAACTGCACATCTGCCTGGCATTAAACGGCAGACAAAGTTAACAACTAACTGGTTAACACAGTGGAGCATTTAGCATCTAAGGAGGCAGATTTCTCTCAGGCACTGGTAGGGACCAAAGCAGAGCTACAAGAGAGGAAATACTGGGTTCACCTAGTGGCCACAAAAGCTAATGTAAATGAATGATAATGTTCCTCTGTATCTGTTTGAATATGTAAATACGCAGATGCATCCTAATAACTTTAATCTGAAAAGTGATGATATGTCGTGCATTAAGCCCATTTTTGCAGCCGCTAAGTGGCCAAAAAAAGTCAGTAGTGCAGGTTAAAATGAAATCTCGGTAAGGTCTATGGGAAGTCGCTACAAGAGGACATCAACTCAACCAACTCAACCAAATAGTGACAAACTTTGTTTCGGCCTCCCTTTTCCGTGGGGTGATATTTGAGACCTCATCATCTCGTTTTTTCCCTACTTTCTCGTCTCCTGTCCAACTTTTCATCGACATGTGTTGGATTCTTTGGCTCCTTTTCACTTTCTGAGTTTGAATTTCCTCACACCACCGCAACAGGAAACAGGCCTGGCTACGTAGCCTTGAGTTGGAAAACATTTGTTTGTTTTGGTCACACTTTCGCTAGGCTTTCACTTTCCCCATCCTTCAACACACGGAGTGACAATAAATGAAACAGAACCTCACTTGAACCCGCATCTCACCTGGCTGCGGATGACGGATGGAAGTCAAGCTTGAAATCTATTTCACACCTTCACCTCTCGCCTCTTTGCATCTGCCTGCGTCTCCATGGCGACAGCTCTCGTTTACATTTCCCCTAATTTATCTACGCGGATGCACAGCACACAGGACAACCAATACTCGCCCAGTTCCTGCTTTGAATTTATTTCCATGCTCACCGACTCACAACACAGCGGCTGAATTTAATAGCTATACTGGAGACGCCATTCTGCACTGTGATCACGGCTTTCATAAAGCTGTGACCCCACCACGGTAAATGATTTCTTTCATGGCTTTATATTGCAGATATAGCCACATCGGTATGGAGCAAGATTTATATTTCAATTTAGCGAAAATAAACGCGGAAAAAAAAAAGTACGGGCTAGCTGCTTCCCCGTTTCCATTCTTTGTTATGAGCTATGCTAACAGATCGTGGACCTAAATAGAGAACTTTGCTAATATTTTGTGCTGCAAAAATAAACAATATAGCCTAAATTATAGTCTTAGGGAGTCATGTTCAAATGTATAAATGATATATGTTAACTATGCTAGTAAGCCAACATGGAAAACAGCAAACATGTTTTAGACAACACATTGCCCCCTAGTGGTATTTTGGAAGTTCAACAAAAAGAGGACGATGCGACATAAATTTAATTTTTTAACGCAGGATTAGGATTTCAGTACTGTAGCATGATTATAAAATACACCTCTAATGTTATTTTTACAAGAAGTGCAGATCAAAATAACCACTGTAGGTTTCGACTGGATGTCGAGTCACAGATTACACACAACATGCAATGCATCAAGACTTTTACAGGTAATCTGTCATCTTGTGCAAAAAAGTGTATGATATGATATCATCTAACATCAGACTACGTCTACTCGTGTATTTGTGTGTGTGTGTGTGTGTGTGCGTGTTTGCTTCCTCCTGCTAAACAACACCTTTAGTTGCTGGGGATGCAAAATGGTGCAGGTGACAAGAGGAAGTGGCTGAGGTCACTAGGAAGCACAATGAGGAAATTACAGAGCTGCTGACACACACACACACCCACACACAGACACACACACACACAAATTATAATACATGATCTCAAAGAACAAGCCTCTTAAAATAAAGGTTGTATAAATAATACATGTAAACTCCCTCCTATTGTCTCCCTTTCTCCCACACACACTTTCTGTTCCCTTCTGTAACACACACACATACACTCTCTCTCCCGCTCACTCTCAGACACGTACAGTCTCTCTTCCTCTCTCTCCCTCAAACACACTCACTCAATATTCAGCTCATATCCGGGTTGACAGCCCTATACTTCTCAGTCTCCAGCCACATGAATGGAGCAAACAGGGGCAGGGAAACCCCAGTGTCACTCATTATGAAACTCACACACACACTACACCACCTAGCAGTTCATCTACATCTCCTCACTTTTAAGGAGTCCAAACAGTGGAGACATGAGGCAGCGGCATGACTATGGGCAAGAGGAAATAAGAAAAAAGAAAGCTAATAGGAAGTTGATCAGTATCATCTAAAGCTCCTCCTTTGAATCTTCAAGGCCTGCACTGGAGAAAACAGAACTAAAACTTTTCTTAGAAAGTGAAAATGGCAGAAAAGTGATCTTCAATGTGGCGATGAGTTCAAATACCAGTGGAAATATTAGATTGGCATGGAAGCAAGCAAGAGTGCTGAAATCCCACCTAAAAATGAATGATACATCATTTTATTTTGAGCTGAGTGCAGCCAAAGAAATGAATGATGTCATGAGAAATCAATTATGTACAATGGACGATAATGGGGAGCACCCAAATAACCAAAGAAGATATTAGACCACGCTGGCAATGAAAATCTTAACTAAAGATCCACATACTAGGTACTGTTGACATTTTTTTTCCTGAAATGTCAACAATACCTCATCAACAGATAAAATAACTCAGCAAAACTCATTTTTCCAGAGCTGTCAAACACATCTCACAAACTTCATCTGTAGAGTTTGTTTAGTTCTCATCATCTACTCATTAAACACTGCAGGGACCTTTTTTTTGGGTGAAACTACTTTTTACCCAGCTCAGGAACACACTTTCATGCTTGATATTAGACTTGCTGCCAAAGTTTCCCTTTATTAAGGAACCTGCATCCAAGATGGAGGCCTGTGAGAGAAATGAAGCCACATGGCTCCCTCATTTGAGCAACATAAGAATCATTTGTTTGCTCATGCCTTGTTAGATCTTCCTTTACTTGCACCATCTATACAACAACCTTCATGTTAGGACAGCTCAGATCCAGAGTTAAAAGAAAAAGTGTGAACTACTTGACTGAAGTTACTGTAATGAAATATAAACTTTAATTTCAGAGCTCTCTCTCAACCTTGAAAACATCAGCTAAAAAAATAGCCTCAACTCAAGATCTATTCATTCATTTTGCATAGTTGACCCTGAACTGAGGGTGTTTAAAGGTCCTCTTTCCGAGCACTAAGGACACTGTGCCAACATGGATGAGAAATGTCTAAGTGCCTTGACAGAAATGGAAATAGAAGCAACTGCATTTCAATGACAGCTAGTTATCAACAGCCTCATTTATGTTTAATGTTTCACTGTGACATTGAGATGTTCCTAATGAAAACCTCAATTATGTGTCTGATTTCCTCTTTATCATACTGATGTCGCACCTCAGAGCATGTTGGGTCTTTTCTAAAACTAAAAGTCATTCATCAGTTTGCTGTGTCTTTTTTTTCTTTAACTTAAGCACAGTTAGTTGTGTTTTTGAAGTCCTGAAGTCTGAGGCATGGCCACCTTCAGATCAGCCTGACTTGTTTCCCAACAGCACTTGAACGCAGCACCTCCCAGAGCATGAAGTATTTCAGAGACGCCCACTGAATTCTGGTAAGACTTTCCAGGAGGTGACGCTCACCAGCCAAACTTCGCACGCCGATAGGGATCAGACTATAAAAAGATCAGTGGCACCAGAAGATTTTTTTCCTGTGGGTTGATAATAATATCCTGTTGCGCATCCATGGCTGCGGTGCGCAAAGGAAAAAAAAAACAAGTCAAAGAAAAAGTGTTTCAGAGTCAAGTCATTCAACGACTTTTTTTTTTTAAAAAAGAGAGAAAAGACACTGAAGGAAGAGGAAGACCGGGTTACTATCTCTGTCTGACGCCACATACTTCCTTTCATCTGTGCGCAAACCGCCCATTACGCATGACTGCGCCGTGCACGGCCCTCAAACCTCCCTCAACTTCTGAGAACAGTTGACAGATCTGCAGTCACAGTGTAATTCTGTGCAAAAAAAAAAAAGAAGGAGAAAAGTATTGCACCATCGATGTGAAACTGCACAAATCTAACCTCAGTGAATGCATTTGGATAAATATATGCACATATGCTCTCCTCACACACTGCTTCCTCGTTCAGACTTTGAAGAGCGCTCACAGCTGTGAAGTGGAAGAAAAAAAACTTATCTGAGTTTGAATTCATGAAAGAAAATGAACTGGCACACTTACCCCACATCACTGGCGGCCAGGCGCAAACTTTGCACGTCTTTTTTCTTTTCTTTTTTCTTTTTTTTGTTTGCGAGGCGCGCTTTTTGCAGCACATTTCTCAACCTGACACATTTTCTTTCACTTTCAGACTTTTGCGCTGCGGATTAAAGAGTCATCCTGAACGCACCATGTGCTTTCTACCCTCTCTCCCTCTCTGTCTGTCTTTCTGTCCTTCTCTGTGTGTCTCCTCTCCAACTTTCTGCACCGGAGCTGCACTCCTCAGCTCCACCATTCATACTGAGGTGGCTGCGAGACTTGCAGTGTAATACATTTTCGTATTTTTGGTCACACCCACCTCATGTCGGTCCTTCCCCTCTCTCTGCCGCACCAGAGGAAGCCCCGTCATGAATGGAGCCCTCTGTGTGTCATCAGTGTTAAATTAGATCATGCATACTGTAAAGTGCAGCCATTCATTTAACAATGCTTAAAGCTACAAACACACCTGTCTCTGACCTTTACCAGCAATGCAAAACAAAAAAAGTATCTGTGTTAAAGTGAAGTATACTTGATTATTTGGATCCAGCAGAGTAAGGCGTTCAGGAAATTTTAAAAAACAGTCAAAGTGTCTGAAAATCAGTTTTATAGAAGTAAATATATCAGAATGAGAACTTTGTTTAGGCCTGTTGTGGTGTTTTCATTGTAACGGCCAACATGGCATTTTATTTCCACCTGGCTGAGAGTCCAAGCAGTGTAAAGTGAACATAATACATTTGCTTTATTTGGCAATACTAACAGAAAAAGACTTTATGTGACACAACTATGAATAAGAAAAGTCTAAGATTATTCTCCACTGTGGGATGTAAACAAGAAGAGGATCACCCTGAGATGTCTTCCAATACGTACCAAAGAGCTTCAAGGTTCAATTTATTCATCCAAACGATGAGCGCTCGTGACACTACATCGGGACGTTAGTTAAGTTTTGTTCAACTCAGGTAGTCTTAAGTTTAATTGAAGGGAGTCGTGCTTGTGTGTCACTTCATTGCAAATCCATCTGTCAAGACATTTTACCACAATGAGAACTTTGTGGTGGAGCAACAGGAAAAGTCAGAGTTACAAATCATCATCTGGAGGTCATGAAAGTTCGCGCCAAGTTGGACTCTGGATAAGAGGAAGGTTTAGTCTGCTTGTGGCTTTAGTGTTCATCTTCTAAGCACCGTGAATGTCTGCAAGTAATTTCCTGATAATCCATCAAATAGTTGCTGAGATATTTCAGTCTGGACCAAAGTGGTGGGCTATCTCCAGAGGCAGCACGGCCAAAAATGTCAAAAATAGAAGTCCTATGGTATATTTTTCATCAAGAGAACTGTCCTGCCTGACGTTTTTACTTTAATCAATCTTCAGTTAAAGGAGTGTAAGCTAGTAAGGAGTCCAAATATGTGCCTAAAAAGTCAGCGAGTCTTAACTTTGGAGCTTCTTGGTCAGTTTGTGAACAATTTATACATTCAAAAACTGGTGGAAACGGCAGTACTCACATCCTTCTTAACAAACACTGATCAGAGAACAAACTGTACCTGAAACCACAGGTTGAATCAGCACAGAAAATATACCAAAGTTAAAAAAAAACCCAAAAGCAAAAGAACCATTCAAACAAAATCATGTTCTTCTCCCATGCCTCATGTACAGATAATTAAGGACATTATGCAGATGTATTAAAAGCTGGCATGCATAAAAAGAATGGGGAATTCAGCACATTTTCATGAACACACTCAGAGGAATTAAAAGCAGAAGTTGTGGCAAAAGCTGGGGCGACTTCCCTGCAGCTTGTTTCGTTTAGCGCCTGATGCCTTTCTTAAAAGAAGAGGGGCTATTAGTGGAGGGGAAATTGTGTCTTTTTTTTAGCACTCTGCATGTTTGGAAGTGTCAGCCAAATTGTTGATGGACATGATGACTTCCTAATGCGGGCACACAGTTCTGTATTTAATGACGCAGGCCGAGGTGAACCCTGCCCAGTTTCTGCTTAAATGCAACGTGAGAAATTTCCTGTTAAGATTTACATAATTCCTCTTTTAGTTCAAACTGTGTGCAAACGCTGCTGCATGTAGCGTCAGCCTGCTGAGGAAGCGTGAACGTTAGAGGAGTGGGAAGTACAGATGTGGTGTCATCCCCAGTCCAGATGTTTCAGTGAGTTTGTCTCACAAATGCTGCTGAATTTCTACTGATGATCACCCTACGATGTACTTGTTATAGTTTATGGTCATTATATTATCCATATTTACTAGTTAGTTCACAGCTTTGGCCTACCAATTTCAAATTGAAGTCTATGAATAATGTGTACTTGCAGGAAGGACACTACGTCTGTAAATGTTGAGACTTCCTGTGATGTTCTGACAAGATTTCATATCATATCATGATATATCATGAAAGATAACTTTAAAAAAAGAAATCTAAAAATCATCTATACTATTTTGCTGCGTTGCTCTTAGCTTTGTCTCTTTGGTGGTCCAAAATTGGGAAGGAAGCTACCGTCAGATCGGTCCTTGAAAGCATCCTTTGTTGAATTGTTTAAGTAAGGGTTAAAAGAAAATACACTTAAATACTTTGTGCCCCCGCCTGTAAAGTTAAGACATAGGAAAAAATGATGGGTTGGAGGGTGTGTTCGCTGCAACACACTTAGATTGTCTTATTGTGGAAACAAACAGGGCAGGATTTCTCCCTGGAGGCAGCGCTCTTTTTCCCACAGGCTCAGCACAGACAGACAGTCCAAGGCTGTCTGTTTCCCAACGCATGCCTCGGCATAGTCTGGAGGAAAACACAACTCCCGCATTATTACACAATCTTACATTCTGTGAGGCGTCTGAACTGGATCCAGAATGACTTAAAATGAGCTCCAACATCACGGGTCTAACCGATCCGGTGACAGACCACCCCTCGAGATGACAAATGGATGAACCTCGACAGCTACTATAATTAGATAGATTTTCACCTTCTGGCAAGAGTGAAGGTTCTTCTTGCTTTGAAGCTTCATTTTGTTTTGTTTTTTCAATATCGCTGTGCACCACAGCAACATTCCCTTAACACACCCGATAAATGTTTGCTGCTGCAACAGGGCAGATAAAATGTGGTACACTGAGGTTACATGCTGGCAAGCAGGAAGTGGTCGATGCTTCTAACCCAACAAAAAAAAAGTTTGTGCAACAAAAAATTATTATCATTAGCAAGATAACATTTTGGTCACGATGAGGCTGACAGGAAACTGGTAAGTAATTTCAAAGTATCCTGTGACGCCCCTCCCTCTGTTGTCTTGGAGGCTCAACTGGCAATCGGTTGGCAAGAAAGGCCCCACACGTTCACGCGTTCTTCCTTTCAATAGCTGGTATCCACCCTGCATCATTGTCTTTCGGTGTGTGTTGACCTTTTAATGGAGTGTGTTTGTTTTAAATAGATCTCCTGCGTGGACTCCCAACTTGCCACATTCCTTGAGCCAGTTTTTGACAAATGGGGATCCAAACCTGTTGGTAAAGGTTAAATCCAGGCTTAGTGTCAGAAATCTGGAGTTGCTGGTTGGTTTGTTGGTGGCAAGTTTGGCTTGTGACCCTTTTTTGTTTTTAGCATGACAACTGAGATTTTTGAATGTTTCACAAAAGGATTTTTTTGTTAAACTGGCTGCTTTGGTTTATGCCTGTTGTGTCGACTCCAGTTTTGTGTCTGTCTGGTTGGTGGGATTTTGTGAAGGCAGAGAATAAACTGTTTTTGTCTCGCTGCAGGCCACCTCGTTGGACAGTGGTGATTTTTTTGATGACTGCTTTCTGTGCTCCTGCAAAACCATCTACATTTTGCAGTTCCTTGAGTTTGATGTACACCATTAGCATAATTTCTCTTCAAACATCAGTCGTCTTCCTTCAAGTTTGGTCGCTCATGTGGCTGAAACTCAACTGCATCTCTTGCTTCAAGCAGTGGAAAGCTAACATTTACACGGTATTAGTCCAGGATCAAGTCTAATGTTTGCCAGAGTGCCTATGTATACTGGTTCAAGTCAGGATCTGGATAATGTGAATAACATTTCATTCCCTGTTGTGAGAAAGTCAGCCTCACTGTTCCTGAATGCAGCAGCCGCGTCTTAAGAAAGTCACGCTGGCAACAAACGTTTTCTGTTTGAGTGTTGCTCAGTGTTATCTGCTGGTATTTTTAATTTACAAAGCAACCGCAATGAAATGAAGACCAGATAAAGTCTGCTTAGTTTCGTTTCACTTTCACCTCTTTGTCCGTGCTTTCAGCAGGGTATCAAAAAAGGTAGATGCCACTTATATTGCAGATGCATTTCATTGACTGAGAGGTAAACAAGCACGTGGACCCGCAGAACAACCTGCATCTTGTCGTGAGCTGCAGCAACTAAACTCCTTCAGACTAAGCGCCTCCTTGTCAGCACGAGGCATCACTTGGCAAGTAAAGTCTGTGAGTCCTTTTTAGTGTTGAGAAGTTTATGCTGGCCCTGCGGCATCACAAAAGCAAGACACACACAAGTAGCTCATACAAGTACAGGAAAGAAACAGATTCATTTAAATGGCCTTCACCAGGAGACTCCAAGACTATTAAAACCACCAGACTTTGATCATCTTCAAGACACACCGAGACACCCACAGGCTGTCCCAGTTCCTGTCGGCCCCGGACTCTCAGTTTACTTTTAATGTGGTGACATTTCCCTGGAATGTTTGTTAAGGCATGTTGACTGAAGCGCCACGTGTTTCCAGGAGACCACACGAACATTATTAGCGAGTTAATCACACAGCAAGACACCGAGGGCTTGGCGATCTGACAAATTACGCTGTGACACTGGATACCTAAACATGATATCACACGGGTGGCATGTTGGCATAGAGAGGAGGAAGGGCAGTAAAGACAGCAGGGGCCTGAATGGCAATCTGATTTAGTTTAATGCAGTCAAGGTGCGAGTAAACTTTGCCACACAGACGACTGAAGAAAGTGCTTCGCATGTGAAATAGAAATAACCGCAAAATGTCATCCAGCAGCAAAATAAAACTCCAAGTCCTTGCAGCTGTGTGTCTCAGTTTCTTTAAAACCAGAAAAAGTATGTAAGTCATGTCTGGTTGCTATTTTGGGGGAAGGGGGTTCAAGGTTTAACTGCTGACAAAATCCTTGAGAAACACTTTGTTTAATATTTTGTTCTGCATGAAGCACAATGGGTGTTTAAATGTGGGTGGACCGGCAAATTTAGAGCTTAACAGATGTGTTAAATCCTGTGTTTTGTCTGCTCAAACCAGGGGGATTGGCCGTGGTATGAGGAAGAGTAGACTTACAGCAGATAGAAAAGACACGAGCCGTCATTATGACCTGCTTGTGGAGCAGGTAATTGCTGACTGCCATTGCCATTTGTAGCGAGTCAGTAAATGATCCTGAGGGAGTTGAAACGTTTCCCTCGGCACGGCATCGTTCACCTAACCTCACTGCAGGAAATAAACAAGAGAAAGATCCATCTCAAGAGTTGGATCCGAGCGGGAGGAGCTGCTCTCTGTGCTGCAGCTCTGTGAGGAGGGTGTGGGCCGCTTGTTTGTTCGGATGTTTTCCATTTGCTTTGGAATGTTCTCCGAGCTGTTGGTTAGAAATGATCACAAGCTGCACATCCTCCCACACACACACTCGCACACAGCAACTTCCACGACATTTGACTTTCTGCATACAGTCCGACATCCAAGAGTTTTGAACAATTTTAAAAGCTAAATCAGGGGTTTCAAGAGCCTGAAACTGTGGGACAGTTGTAATGTAGCGACCTCTGCCTCCGTGAGCGGTGTCTCTATCAGTGCTGCATCTTCAACTGATGATCACGTTAAACTGAATAAACTAGTTAACTAAAGCTGATGTTTCTGGACCACTTGTCCTTTCGAGACTTTGCTTCACATCCCTTTACATCCTCTGGGTTTCAGCCTTCGAGTTTCACTCTTCAAAATCTCGAATAACAGATAGGCATCAACCAAGAAATGTGCGATTAAATTTCGGTGACAACCTGGGATTTCCAACATCAGAGCGTTTTGGGCATTCAGGCCGTGTAGGAAAGTCCCACAGTTCTGGGTTTCAAAGTTGTTGGCCAAACATAACAATGGTATGCAACTGTTTGAGAAAAACACCATCACCCAATATGTGTGAAAATATTCAAGAAAATACCCTGAGACTGTGGACAATACCATTAGTGCTAGCTTATTTTTGTTATCACTGTTGGTGTGTATGTATGCTTACTGGTTTCTTGGAGTTTTGATCACTCAGATCGATTCTATAGTGTATTTTTATGATCATTCATATCTGATTCATAACTGAGAGTGTATTCAACTTTTTACTGTAACAGAGATGAGATGAAGTGAGTTTCTGAACAAACCATTAGGACAGATTTTACTGGTGATGAACGGTCTTCATCATATTAGACAAACTGATATGAGCTGAACTGAGCTTTTATACAGTTTGAGCAAGTACACTAATCTGAGCCCTGTAAAAATGATCATCACAAGTGTCATTACTTGGTGGTAACATGGTGAACTAATACACTTATGCCTGTTGAGTTCATACCCTGCTTGTTGTTTTAACATTTTATGTCACTTTTAATTTCCTTTAAGTGAAATATAGTTCTTAATCTTTCCAAAACAAACAAATCTTCCAATGAACGGTGTCATTGTTTTTATGAACTTTTGCTGTACTGCTCTGCAAAAGGCCAAAACAACACTCAACATCAGAGGCTGGCTCTTTGATCACTGGATCTGAAAGATGATCAGTTTCAGATTAACAAAGTGAATTTAAATAAGGCATCATTTGGTTTATTTAACTAATTGTCAGAGACAAAAACAGACAGGCAAAGTGGAAAGCAAGACCTCAGCTGGTCTTTGTCAGAAAGATAAAATACCCTGGAAATGCTTGTGCTTTCTGCAACATTTTCTTCAAAGTGTTGAACATAAAAAACATAAAATACAACAATACAGGGAGTCAACATCCTGATTACCACAAGAGATGTGAGAATATTTAGAGATAGAATAAACACAATATTCATTCAAGTGTGGAGGTACTTCTCTACTTTTATTGTTGATGTCTTCACAACAGTGGCCTGAGCTCAGGACAGACCTCACAGGCAGCACGGACACTGGTACGACTACAGACGAGTCCTTTAAGTTTGCTCTGAGCAGTTCTTCCTGTCCTTGTTTGGCGGTGATGAAAAGTTGTCTCTGGACTTTTGATGATGTGGTACCCACTGAGAAAAGTCCCTGTTGTGGATTTGATTTACCACAAAAATGGCACATGTGCTGCATCATTACTGCAGCGTAACTTTATTTTGCTTTATAAAAAGAAACTAAATAGAAGTATTATATTACAAAACTATAATATGAGTTATTCCACTTTCTGGTGGCTGAGAAGGAAACAAAGTCTGTATTTTTCGAACAGTTTTCCTCAGAGGCAGCCGGGCTGCAGTGATGCAGTAAGACACAAGGCCTCTTATGGTCACGCTTTGTCCCACCTCCTGGACACACCTGCAGGTGTTTCAGGTAGAAACCAGTTGTCTGTCCTACCTGTGCTCACAGTAGGAACTTAAGGCTATGAGCTTCATCTCTGGAAGGTTACTAGCCAGGTGACTAGTACCAAGCATCAGGATCAAAATGCTTGCAGAGGGAAACCCTGCAGCATCTGCTGTCCGGCTGTAGGGCCCAGCAGGATGGGTACGAGCCTCAGCAGGTCTCTGAGAGGGACGCCCAGCTGGCTGCTCCGCGACAGTAAATCCCCGAGTGAGCTGCAGCCTGCAGGGAAAGAGGGGAGAGCTTCAGTCCGGCTGAATGTCACAGTGTGGTTTGGATTCTGCAAAGGAGGCTCACTTATGTCATGTCAAGTGTGTATGACATTATAAAATGGTCATTGGTGCATCAGTGTGTAAGCAGACCCCTGTAGACACAAGACCAAAAGTTTTTTTTAATATAAAATCTTAATATGAAAAGTGGTAACTGTATATTAGACATAGTATAGTGCAGTAAAAATTACAACATTGTCCTTGGAGATATAGTGTAGAAGACACACACTGATGTACTCAAGTAAATACAAGTAGATCAAAATTACATTTAAGTACATCATTTGAATAAATCATAGATAATTTCTAGTCTACAGCAAATATCTTAAAGCTGTATGTTTTATATTCCTCCTGCTGTGCAAGTCTAAGTGTTAACCAGTGAAGTTATGTGGCTTGGTGTGTTCATTTTACCCTCCAGTTGTGTGTGTGTGTTCCTGAGACAGGGGATGGAGCGGTACACCAGGAAGCAGGCCAGCAAGATGGATTGGGCGTCCTTTGGGAGGGCCTCGCCCCTCATGTAGGACCTCAGCACTGAGCTGTTGTCTAGGAGAAAACACACACACACACAGGGAATTTACATATTTTTATTTTGTTTTTGTACAACAGCTGCCAGTAAAAGAAACTATCCAATAATACGAATGGCACCGAGGGAGGAATAGAAACAAGAATCATACAGAAAGAACGAGGACAGAAGTAGACGCACATTCAATTCATGGGTGAGTTCCAGAGAACAGCAGCATTCCTGATGTTTGAGGTCAAGTTAGCTTGGCTTTCCTTTGAAACGCCTGCCAGAGCCAAAAGGCTTCATGTAACATGAAAGTGAAGGCACGTTAGGACTGTTTACACGATCGCAGCCTCGTCCAACCACTTCACCTGTTTCCCACGCCCCCCAGAGTGCACGTGTTACTGTAAGAATGTGTGTGCGCGTGCATGGAAGTGATGGAATGTGTGTTTGTTTGAGTGTATACACAGTCTGTTTTACTTCTAAACTATGACATTACTGTGCTACACCCTGTACAGGAAAACAAGCTGAAACACATCCAGCGTGTGAAATGCTCTCCCAATGACACTGCTGCTAAACAAGGAAGAATCAAAAATGAATTATGTGAAGAAGTGACGTTTCTTATGTTCATGTTCATTATGTTGTTATTTTGTCCTCAGTTTGAGATTTTTACATACCCTTGAACATGTCAGGCTTGTTTATCATTCAAACAGAAAATTTCATTTTATTTTCATAATTAAGAAGGCAAAAAAACATTAGCATTTGTAAAGTGTTAGCTGCAGAATAGCTCATATTTTACTTGGTAAAATACTAAAACTATGACTAGATTATTTGAAAATAAAGTAGATTAAATTTCTCCTAAACTACTAAAATTCAGTTAGTTTCAATTAAACCATCCATTGTTCATGCTGATTTAACAGCTCACCCATCCGTCCTTCCCCTCCTCACCTTTGAGCCAGCTGTCCAGTGCGACGTCCACCATGTTCTTCATCACGGGCAGAAACTCGGAGGTGAGCAGGGCGTCGTGGCGGTTAGCGGGACCCCGCAGCACCCTGCCATCCCACAGATCCACCACCAGACGCATCTGCCACAGGGGGAAGGTCTGCAGCAGGTCACCCCGACGCAGAGCGCCCACCGCCTGAGAGGACACAGAGGCAACACGGGTTAACAAACCTTAACGTGGTTGAGATGGACTTTTTAATCTGTGCCAGTGACTTTTAGATGTCACTCAATATTTCAAAGCTTTACCAACAGATTTCTATTACATGTGACGGTCAGATTGGCCTCTGATCAATGAAAAACTGATTCGATTTTAGTAATTACAGTCTGGGATTTCTGACAGTACTTTTTTCATAGAACATCATATTACCCAATGTTTCTGGCTTGTTATGTTGTTAAGCGTGTTAAAATTAATCATGTTTTTATTACAGGATGTCTGCAGGTCTGCATGACACACAGTTGAGATTTGGGAGGAGTGTGTGTGTCTGTCCCTCTGCGACTCAGAGCACCTTTCCCTGCCAACGTTCACAAAGAAATTTACATGAATCTCCAGAGAGGCATAATTCCAGATTTGATAATGTAATTTCTGGTGTGACAACATTTCAATATACTTTAATAAACTAAAGCTCACAGGGGTAAAATTATATCCCGTTATCCACAAAATGCACGTGGTTGACATATTTTCCAATCGCTCCCCAGAACATACAAGTTTTTAAACTGATTTCCAAACTTACAGGAAGCTCCGGTTTCACTAAAGCATGAAAATCAATCTGAAGACTTTAAACTAACTTGAGATCGGTGACCTTTCACAGTGAACTGCAAACACTTATTTCATTTAGTCATTTGTTTTTCTGAGATTTTTCATTTTGCTGCTCACGGTAATCTAATTGCATGAGTCGGAACAATTCAACATGTCAGCAACAGAGTGTGTATGTGTGTGTGTGTTACCTGCTCAATAGCGATATACGTGGGCAGCATCTCTGGACATTCCTGCGTCACACATTCATACAGCATGGCCGAGAACAACGCCAGAGAGTCTTCTCTCTGCAAACACAACATAGACAGATATGCAAAATGAATGACTTTCAAATGACTCAGGTCTTCAAAATGAAACTGAAGGACCATAAATTGCCACATTGTTAAATTAAATTGCAGAACATTAAGATTCAAAACGTTTTCTTCCTTTTAACTGTTCCAGCTGAAACCAATGACCTCTGTGCAATCCAACTAATTAACCTGAAGCTGCGATGAAACTGCCTCTTTACTCGGAAAATAGGAGTCAAGTGAATAATGAGCAGATTGAGGATTGAATTAAAGTACTTTATACATAACATGCGCTATACACATGAAGCTGCTTTTTGTTTAAAGTTCAGAAAATATGCTCTTAGTATGCTGCATTGAATGGCTCTGAACCTACTTTCTCTGTGAGATGGGAACAAACATGAACTCAAAACTTTGGATAAACTTTGGATTAAATTTACATGTCAGAGGGATTTAAGCAGCTCCACATCAGAGAATTTCTCTCCATTAATCTCATTTAAAAATCTTTGTTTGCCGCTCTGACTCCGCGCCATGATGAATGACTTTCTCACATTACTTCCAAGATTTCTATCAAGACAACAGACATTGTTGAATCTTGGAAAATCGTCAGCTAATCCAGACACGTTTCAAGGCACAGGCTCATTTAATATAATCTATCAGATAAACAAAAGAACAGACAAAAAGTCTGGTTAATACGTTTAATTCATCTCACTTGAAAAATGATGAAAGAATCATTTTGCTCTCTCTAATATATGTTTACATGCATATCGAAGCCTAAAGAGATCATTAAGGATAAGGATTCATTTTCCATGGAAATATTTATTTTTTTTTATTTTTTTATTTTGTTGCTGACAAAAACAACAAACATGTCTGGGTGTTTTTTTTCTTGCTAAACTAGCTGGCAGTGCATTTATAGATGAATTTCAAAGAAGTGAGGAGGTTCTGCAGTGATGGTCAGATCAATGTCTCACTAACTCAAAACTTATGTTGAGCAAAGTGTGAATCACGTTCCAACGTGGCCCTGATGAAACATTCAAAGACTTATTGGGACTTTCCATCATTAGAGTCAGAGCACCTCCAGGAGACAAAAACTTGACTCCTCTCCTGGTTTCTGAATGTTACTCGAAAAGGCGACAGCAGTTTCATTTTCATTACAGTGGGACTATATGATGCAATGAATGTGAGAATCAGGCTGTAAAAACTCCCCATGAGCCCCTGCTGTTTGTTAGTTCATACCTTACTTGTAATGTAAAACTTTTCACATTTAACAACAAAACAATAGCTACATTCATACATTTGAAAATTATGTTACAAGCTTGTGATGCTGGGCAGTGCTACGGATGCTAACTCATTTACAAATCACCAAACTCCTCACTCCCTAAGCAGCAAAGACACTGCTCAACTTGTAATGCAGTAACCAGTTTTGTAAATCAGCAGTTTGAAACTAGCTATCAGCAAGAACTCTGGATATTTTAAACAATAATTTAGGGACGGATTTAGCAACAAAAGGGGTGTAAACAAAGCTGTATCACAGGGTTTTATGTTTATCTGTTGTTAACTTAGGGTAAGAAAAAAATATCAAGCAGTGTACTGGTGAGCTGGGATGATGAACAACATCATATAAACCATTGTTTTCACCTCATGGAACCAGACTCACGCTACTTTTGATCGGTCGGAGCAGCCTCTCTCAGCACCGGGGAGGCTGTGGCTGCGGGGGCATGCAATTAAGGAGCAAAGCTGGCTTCAGAGTACACCTACGTCTATTTCTGTGTGTTGAACTCACGTGTTTCATTCCTTCAGAGGTTTTACAGAAGAACTCAGCAAAGGAGACCAAGGCGGGCTCTGAGGTGAACGTGGAGATGGCTTCAGGCTGCAGGAACAAACAAGAAAACATAAACCGAAAAGGAAACGGAGAATAAACACGGATACAAAAGACAGTCATGGAAGAGTGAGGGCAGTAATTAGAGAAGATTGTTTTAGAAAATCCAGTCCAGGGGATGAATTAAAGAAAAGGGCACAAGTGTGATGGAGTCAAGAATAAGAAGAAAGGAAGGAAAGATGAATGTTTAAGAAGAATCATACGAAGGGGATGAGAGACGGTGAGATCGAGTGGAATATCCGATGTGTGTTTTGTGTGTGTTTTTTTAAATTCCCCTCCGGAGCTGCAGGTGTACTGACAGCGTACACTGAGGCCATCAGGAAAGCAGTAATAGTCTGTCAACCGCACAGCTGCCTGCTGAACCTGTAGTGACAACCTGCCAAGAGTGGACACAACCAGCCACTGGGGAGGAGGCCAGTTCAATTCCACTCACTTCTATTTATAGTCTGTTTTTGCTGCAGACTTATTTCTTCCAAACTCGCTTATTAAAAGAAATGTTATTAATAAAATCCACATCATATACTCCACACGTATAGAAAATTTCACAGCCTGGAAAACTAGATTCGAGCAACTCAAATTAAGCTACAGACACAAACTGATGGATGTCGGTGTTGTTGGGTATGTGTGACATCTCAGCGCCTTTACCTTGAAGGCTCTGACTCCAGAGTTGCGGTGGTTGACGGTGGATGCGAGCAGGCTCTTCCAGCCTTGTGGGTCGTCTTTGTAGGGCAGCTGGCCGGCACGAAGTTTTACGTACAAAACCCCATCTCTGGACAGGATGGACCTGGGGGAGATGTTTATATATTGAGATATACTGATGTTCCTTTAAATCAGTCGATCAAATCAATACGAGACTTCAGAGTTTCCCCCTGGATTACGCTGATCCATCTATGTCCCCAATCCTTTTCACCCACTGAATATTCAGTGGTTTCATTTGAGTGATTGCCTGTAAAAAAAACCCTGCTGAAGTTCAACAGATTAATTTACTGTAATTTCCCCTCTCTACTTACTTTAGATGCAGCGTTTCTTTGCTGAGGTCTACAGATAGTTCCCAGTATCGCGGCCCCTTCACCTTTACCTGCAATAAATACATCGACACTTAACAATTAACAATTATAAACAACAGAATAGATTTTGGGGCGTGCTCGGTTACCCACAAATGGTTTGGATGGCATAAACAAATCAATACTATTGTACATATTTTCTGCATTTATCAATTCGTCCACATCACGTGCATCCTCTGCAGAGAGGGAGAGACACTGAACAGTCTCACTTCCACCAGACTACAAAGTGCTGCTCTCAGACTTTACCCGTTTGAGGAGGTGCAGCTCAGGAAGCATTGTGGGAGCCATCAGCTCTACGGTCGTCTCTTCATACCACTTGGTCTCCTGAAACAACAGGAAACGTCGTTACTAAAACATACACAAGAACAAAGGCTCACGAATGCACCTTTCCACACTCTCACAGCTTTAAGTTGAACTTTGAGAGCCAAACTTTCCAAATGTTAACAGAATTTCTTCACCCTTTTACATTCATTTTGAGGTGAAGGATCTATGAGGTTTTTTTAAGGATTCTCATATAATTAAATGTAAAATTAATTATGATAATATCTTTACTTAAAGGCACTTATACAGTACATAAAATGTATATGAATGTTTGCCTTTCTCTCTCACGAGGAGCTTTCTGCTGTGTATTAAATTAAAGTGAGGAACGCTGTCAGAGGTGGGCCTCGCTGTGGACAATAACCTCCATCTTTAACCTTCAGCCATCCTTGAAATACCAGCTTTCAGTTCATTTCTCATTTACATGTAACAAAAGGCTAAGGCCACACTGGACATGTCACACAGTAATCCTGGTTGAATCACTGAAACATGCAAATACGGGGCGCAAATGTGATAAAATCGCTGTTTCTCCTCAGAGTTCGCACCCATTAAATCTGTGCCATGATGAGATGACACATGAAGATACCAGCAATGAGTAGGACCCACATAGAAAAACCGAGTGTGAGTGTTTTGACATTAATACTTTAAATATTAAATGTTAAGCTCCTTAGCTTTAGCCAGAGAGATGCTACTCATTCATTTTTCTCTATAACTTGTAAACATCCAAACATTACATTTTTAAGGAGAACTGTGAAACATAATTTCTGACTACTTACAAAAACAGTAAGGTTTAAACAATGATACGACAAATGTACCAGAGCGTCACACTGCGGCAGAAAAACTGGAGAACAAAGTTAGACTTCTAAACTAACCACATCTATACAGAGCAGAAACAAAACCTCACAGAGGGAGATTTAGAAATGACTGCTCCTGTAATTCAGGATCTATTTACTGCATCTGAGAAGACAGAACTACAGTATTGCAACAAAAGCTGTTGAATGTACATGTTTGAAAACGCTGGGGCTCTCCAGAGAGACTGGGCGAAAATAAAAGCTGAGTAAATATGGAACACTAGAAAAACATCGGGTTATTCTCATCTAAGCGTCTAATTTTCTGGTTGAACATTTCAATGGATGGCTGATTATATTTAAAAGCCTCTGTTTTTTTTTTTAAAAGTGTCTCTAAAAATGAAAGTGGGGCATCAGGACCAGCTGCTCGTGTACATCTGACTCCTGGTTCACATGAGCGCACATGATCACACCAGTAAACTGTGGCCAAATGAATGGACGCACTGTGTCGCTGTGCAAGGTCACGCAACGCCGGATATCTGAGCCCCTGTGGACTGCACCACTGAACGGATCAGGACCTCAGTCTGACTTACAATTATGCTGGTAAAACCATTGTTATAGGCTTTCACGACGAGAAGGAAGGCAATTGGCTAACCTAAAAAACTGATGGCTTCAGTCACTACAAGGGGTGCAACACAAAAGCTACTGAAAAGTGAAAATGAATAAAGGAAAATGGAGAAGGGGGTTTTACAGCAGAGAAATACAGGTCAGAGTTGCACTGGGCCATGTTGCATGACTGACTTGAAAAAACAGGAGATTTTCACATTACTGTAAAAGTGTTTAACATAAAACATGACAGAAACCCAAAACTATTTCCTAATTCAAGCTTATCGGTTTACAGTAGGGGTTCGAGAACAATAACAATAATAATAATAATTCAATTGTCTCATATCTATTCAGAGCTCATTATCTACATCTATATGAATAATGCATTTGCATTTATTTACAACCCTGCGTAGTTCCTAGAGAAGCCATATAACACCTACATCAATGACTGCATTTACACTCACTCTGTCAAAAAGAGACTTCTACTAAACATCCTGGTTTTATCAGGAAGACCACTTTCACAGGTTAAGATGGCTTTTCTAGTTAGCTTTAAAAACACTAAATACACTCAAGCATTTTAATCATATGGCTGCCTTTCTCAGTTCCCTGTGGGTCATGTATAAGTGTGGTCCTCTTTTAACCTGTGTGATTAATTCAGTTCTCATTTTTCATGTTGTTTTCTTCTTTTTTTCTTTTAAAACTGTAATAATATAGTTATTTTGTGTACGTGTGTGTATTTCACAGACTCAATGAAGACTAGCAGACTAGATCCTACAAAACAAGTAACCCTGTTAGAAATTGGTAATAAGATACATACTACTGTTCTCAAATTGTGCATAAGATGAAAGAAATGCCACCAACGTGGTAGGAAGTTGTACTGGTTTTTCTACAATCTATGCTTTTTCAATTGACTCTGGTGTGCTTCACTTATCAGGCTGCTAATGCAGAGCTGGGCTTGGCTAAATGGTGACGAGGAAGTTGCACAAATTACAATTCAAGAGTCTGAAGTGTGAGCTCCAGGAAGCCAATCCAGCCGACAGCGGCGCAGCGCTAGTGTGATGGACAGATGTGGTTTTTCTAAGGCTCAAAATGTACTGAGACATGTTGTACATCACAGTTCATGTGTTTGCGTGTAAAACCTGCTTGTTAAGAGGAAGGACAATTATACAAGTGTATGTGACAGAGTAGAGAACGAATGAGCGAGCGAGAGAGAGAGGGAGGAAGTACATGTTAAGGGACCAAAAAAAAATGTACAAGTGAAAGGAGAACATAGAGCTAAAGTAAGGCACACATCAGACCTCCATATTCAGCAATAGTGAAGCAATGATACATTCTGTAGGTAGAAAATATATCACATATTATAGCCACAGTTGCACTTTTTTGACACCATTTTAAAAGACAAACATAAGCCTTTATGCTAAAGTACTGTTGGGCAAAGTGCCTTACTCTTTGTCAGCCTGACCAACCTTGATGAACTTACCTTGTAAGTGACCTCCAGGAGGGCGTAGCAGGGTTTCAGGGAGTCCACGTCGACAGGGACCAGCAGGCGTGGCTCTGCAGCCAGCACGGCCAGGTGCCGCAGGGCCTGCAGGTGGTAGCTGCAGAAACAAGAGCAACATCAACACAAAGCTTTCACAGCTGAAAGGGTCAGACAGATCCAGTGCATTGTTTCTTAACAAAGTAAAGACCAAGGACAAAGCAAAGCAAAACTGTTTCAGAAACCTGATGAATTCATAAATCATTTAAATAGTGTGTCCTGATGAGATGACGCACATCAGCCTGTACTGACACATGTGAGCACGCCAGCAATGAGCTGAACCCACACGCAAAACAATGGGTGTGGGTGTTGTGACACGTCATGCTCTGTGTGTGTTGACATTAGTACTTTAAACTTTAAGCACCTTAGTTTTTGCAGGAAACTGAGGTACTACATTTTCCTCAACAATATTTTACAGGTGATCTGGGACTTACATTTTCCAGTCACAAGGCATCTTGTATTTATAAAATTACCAGCTACCCTCTCATTGGATGTGCACACCTCTATTCCTCTCAGTGTTTCAAATTTTCTATACAGCCTACACAGTCTGGTTTAACACAGAAACAATGGCTTAGATTTTCTATTGTATGCTTTCAAGAAGAATTTGGAAACACATCTTTCTAAATTCTTACTCAATGAAAACAAAGCTGCAGAAATGCTACAACAAATGCAGCAAAGCAGCACAATGCTGCAGAGAAACTGGAGAACAAAGCTAGACTTCGAAACTCGATGCATCTTTACAGAGCAGAAACAAAACCTCCCAGAGGGAGATTTAGAAATGACTGCTCCTGTAATTCAAGAGTTATCTACTGCATCTGTGAAGACAGAGGGTAAAACCTGAAAATGAAATGAGCAGCAGAGGACATGAATACACAGGATGATAGGATGATGATCACAGAATGAATTGTGTGTGTGTGTGTGTGTGTGTGTGTGTGTGT
>JBAJHX010000033.1:18043151-18053197 GCA_037176925.1 Amniataba percoides
AGATGAATGAGAGCAAAAACATATCAATTGGTTAAAAACATATTTTTTTACTGATGCAACTGTGGAATATAAACACATATATATATAAAAATGATATAAAAATTCAATTTTGTACTTACTAAACCATAAAAAGATATTAACAAAATCTCTCACTTTACTGACTCTCAGAAATATGTGACTGTGAGAGCCCGTTCGCAGCCTGTGATGTTGCTGGACAGGTGTTAAAGTGTAAATCTGCATTATTGTGAACCAGTATGGTGCTGAAAAAGAGGACATGGCTTCAGCGCATCTTCCTGTATATAGATAAAAACTGAAAGAAGACCTGCTTGTCTTACCTTCTGAGGTAAGCCAGACCACCAGCTGCTCAGCCAGACTCTCGCTGGAAAACTTGACCTTCACGCTGCTTTGTCTGGAATAAATACACATAAATATTAGTTAAGACACTGATTACAGACAAAATCTAACATGCATATATAAAATTGGAATAAACATGGAACATGATAAGATGAGATGATCAGAGACATTAGTTAAAAAATAATAATAAAATGACATTCTTTAAAAAAAATTATGCTTTCAAATTGTACTACATTTCAAAATAAATTTCATCCGGTCAATGTTTTGACCTCTTAAAGTACTGAAGAACAGCTTTTTTGTCCTGACCCACTTGCAAAATGTGATGCACATTCTGCACATGGTTTCATACTATCCCACTGATCTACAGGTGGCGGCAATGTGCCAAGAAACTCAGTAATGCAATGGAGAGGAAGACATATTCTAGTAAACAAGGGTGTAAACACTACATGTTGAAAGAAAATCATCTTTGTAAATGTTTAAACAGGAAGAACATGCATCTAACATGTTTGCTACACCCCGATATTACACACAGGTGACTGAAGACTAACTGTAAATGCATGAAAACAGCTAAATTAAACGTATAAAGCTGTAATTTGTACAATATAGAGAATAAAATAAACTCAAGATCCACACATTATGATAATTAACAAATGCTTTTACTGTAGCTGCTGTGAAAATAATAAATAAATCTTAAAGCTCTTCCTGTTATTGCTGTGGGCTGGATTACCTTCTGTATTGTGGTTCACTGGCACAGGACTTCTGGCCTGGAAGAGAGAGAGAGAAAGCGAGATGAGACAGGGCAAGAGCAAGGAAAGAGGTCAACACTTTGATCAACACTTTGATTTTTTTCCTATTTGTGAGATGTCAAATCCCACTCATCACATTTTCCTGGGTGCTTTGTCACTAAAAAGAACATGCACTTAAATCACAGGTTAAATGAGGGTGACATTTTGTTCCTGATGAGTGGAGGACTGAATCTATGTGGGCTGACATCTGTTGTTGTTTGGTTTTGTTCTGTCACAGAAAAATGTCAACACAGAGCTGAAAAAAAAAAGAAATCTCCCACACCACCCCCAAAGTCAATGACCAATTCTGTGTCAGTGGAAAAAGGCTCGATCAAATACCTACAGCAACTGCTGTCACCTCAGCACTGTATTGGGTTTTTTTGTCGAAGCAAAAACAAATAGAGGAAAATCAGGTGACGTGCAAACCTGCGTCACAGCAAACCAGCTTTCTTTGTGTGTTACTGGGCCCCGAAGCAGAGAGGCATGAGACTGGCAGGTAATAAGAGCTGGTTGACAATAAATGTTCACATGTGCACGGACTCAAACACAGACACAGAGTTTAGTCCCATAAGAGAGAGGTAAAATGAGGTTAGTCAAACACACACGCACGCACGCGCACACACACACACACCTGCTGAGAGTTTGGCCAGGTACTTTGACACATCTGTCGAAGTAGCATTTTCATCTCCAGCGATGTAAAGAGCGTAACTCTGAAGAAAGGAAGACACAAAAGAGAAAGAAGAGAGACACAGATAAATACTCAAAAGATAAATTGGCATCATTTGTATACAGATTTCAAAACATGACAGTCACAGCAATATGATTTTTCAAACTACATTAATCATTTCCAGTGACTGATGTTCAGATTTCTTAACAATAAATATAGATATTATATTAAGATAGGGTAAATATTTTCAGTCAATAGATTTCTTTTATCATCAGCTCTAAAAAGCAATGAATTTACACCTCTTCTTTTGAAAACATGATGAAGAGTGGATTCATGGAAAGCATACATGCAAACACAGCACCGAGTAAACAAGACTTCATGAAGGCTTGTCTGTTTGTCTCCATATCATGTGGTCAAATTTAGGTTACATCCACTCAGACTAAATTCTGTCTTAAGTACACACCAGGATTCATTTAGCTTTTGTGATTGTTATTGTATCATTTACATAATCTGAGGTTTTGGATGGCCTAAAAAGCCTAAAAAGTTACCCTCCCTTTTTCCAGGCTGACTCTGACCTAAGATTAATATGTACATGGCAAGAAACTGCAGCTACACCAAATAACAAATTAATGAGGAAATCATGGCATCACAGCTGATGGCAATGTTGTGGAGCGAGTAATATAAAGGGAGGAGTTTTAAGAGAAACTTTTACACAGTTTCTAAATCGCACATGCTTTTGAGACTTATTTAACAGGAGTTTATTTGTTAAATTAAGCCATAGTCAAAGTCTGTGTTTGTAAAATCTGCTCCTGTTCAGATCACTTTTTCAACCATAATCACTACAAAATATGTGACACTGAGGAAACAAAAGTCTCAGATATTATGATGTGATACAGGTTAAACACAAAAAGGGCCTGAAGAACAGAGGTCACAAGAAAACTCTAACATCTAACAAACTTTAAAAAGGATATTTATTTCCCCTGTGTGGGCTCTACCGCATGTGCGTACACTTTGGGGTTACCATATTAAACATTAAGATGTTTCTGTTCATCTATGATGACATCTGAGTTTCATCACGGTCATTTCTTGACTTCTTTAAAAGCTGTTTCGAAATGTCTGTTCGAATTAGTCTGAACCAGACCTCCGAATCACCGCCCACATCTCTGAGGTGTTCAGCAGTTTAAAAAGACTGAATGAAGTGAAACGAAATGATAATTAACTCTAATTTCAAGGTATGTTAGACCATGAGAGCGAAGGTAAACACATTTATCACTATATAAATGTATGTCTTACATTTAACTGTTCTCAAGATTAATGCCTTTTTAATGTCTGTTGCTTCCACCTTTGTCTTCACCTGGAGAAACAACAGCCCCTGGAAAACAAGGGTTCTTTTAAATGTGCCCTGCATGTACACATCTCCAGCCATACCATGGTGTAATTGCTATCCGTGTTCAGAAAAAGAAACAGAGACGTTTCGCACAAATAGATTATCTGACTGCGTCTCAATCAAAGCTGAACTCTTTACCCTCACTGTCTCTTTGGCTCTCGCACACACTCACCAGAAGCAGGTGGATCAAATCAAGTTTTAAAAAAAAAGAAGACTGACAGAACCTCATGATATTAGAGACTCTCTAAAACACAGTATCATTTTTGATAAATCACACCTGAAATACAGTGAAAATCATATTAACCTTTTACTTACAGCTACAGTTCCTCAATCCCTGTGCGGTGTAAGAAAAAATAAAAATATATTGACTATGTGAGATACCAGTTTAAGCATCTTTCAGTGATTGAGTGAAGTGGAAAGCAAGTTTTCGTTTGTATAGTTTTGTAAATTTATGATGATTTAATATAGTTACTTTTCCATGAAATGCCTCAACAAAACCCTGAAACATCTTGTCTCAAAAGTTTGTAAAAGAAGCCAAGGTGGATTCCTATTTTTTGTCTTTTTCTTTCCTCTGCATGTAGTCATGAGAAAAACAAACAAACAAAGAAACTATAACAGCTCTGGTCGTACCAGAACCAGCAGCCTGGTCCTCTGACAGATGCCGGGCAGGTAGGAGAAAGGTGGGATCTCTTCCCCTCTCAGACAGCTACTGAGCCAGCTGAGCACACAGGGGGGCTCAGTCCTCAGGAAGGACGGACGCTGCATCTGATCAAACAGGGCTGAGCCGGGAGAAGGAACAGAGGACAAAACGAGAGATGAGAGGGAGAAAGTGAGAGTTAAATTTGTGGAAACTTTTTTTTAAAAATACAATCTTTGTAAAACTAAAATAATACAAGACAATCAAAAATATTGATTCCACTTTTGAGATAATTTATTTACAGAATTATTTTTAAAAAATATCTCCTTAAGGCACCAAATGGTAAGGTTATGAAATTTTCCTAATCCTTCCAATTGAAAGGGTTTTTATTCTGAAAATGAGCAGAATATGCTCCAGGTCCCTGCTCCTCTCTCTACGGTGTGCACCAGCTCACTTCCAAAGCCTTTCCCTACAGCATCACTGAGCCTAATTCTGTCTTTTCCTTTCCGTCATTGCTCTTCTTCTGTTTATTTATCTTCTGTGTTAACTGGGTTTTCATGTTGTTTGATGGTTGATTGTTTTTCACTCTCTGTTAGCCTAACCCAAGAGATTGTCAGTCTCTTGTTCTTCTGTCAGGACATAGTGACAGTTTAAGCAAATGTGACTAAAAGTGATTCTTTTAATATTTCCCTTTCTTTTCTCATATTTATGTATATAATGTCATCCCTTTGTACAAAAAACAACTACAAAAGGCACAAGTTGAATACTGACACTGAGGTGGACAAAATAACAAAGACCTTACAGCCCTGCAGGTGCCCATTCAGAGGATTAGTGTCCTAAAACTGCTTTTAACAAATATAGTCGGTAGTTACAAGAAGTTGCTGATAAAGATATTTCCTGTTAAGTGCCTTCCCTGTTAATCTGTCCAATCCTCGTGTATATTCAGTGTGTAAACATTGTGCTACAGGAAGCCTCAGACATACAGAGGAACCCTATGGACTGTGGAGTCTGTCTTTATCAGAAGCAGACTATCCCTCCTCTTTATTGACCTCCAACATGTCTTGTCTGTTTCCTGACTTGATCCTATTATTGGACGATCAAATGGCTCGTACCCTGGTCTATGAGGCAGCTCTCGTTGAAGCCAATAATTAATGAAGGGTAGTCTCTCCAGTATAGATCCACATACTCTTCCAGCTGGAGGTCTCTGCAAACAGAAAACGAAACATACACAGATTAACACATCACACCTCACATGCTGAGGGCATTTACAGCTTAACTCCTCTAAAGGAGCATTTCAACTTAGTGTTAAAGTTTCGGATCTTTTATCAGTGGGTTACTGAGACTACCTTGTACCAGGTCTTTTATTGTGCTTTTTTTTCTGCACAGGTGCATAATAAATTGCTGCAGGACACTGAATCGAATCTAAAAATGGCTCCGCGTTCTCAAAGAGCCTCTGTGGCATTTAACTTGTTTCTGAGCAGTAATTAAACGCATGCTCTGAGTAAGTAACAGCTGTGAGTCATTACCATTCTGCTTTACATCAGAAAATCAATAGTTTTTAATCTCGCTACCAAGCCCCGACCCCCACACAATTTTCAACTGTGTGTGTGTGTGTGTGTGTGTTATACGCTAGGAGGTGCTTAATGAGCGTACAGTTATCCAACTTTGTAAAACATGTGCATACACCACGTATACCTGTAAAAATAAACCTCAATCTAAATCCTTTCCCCTCAAATTCCAGCCCTCTCACTTCCATTTTCACTCCACGCTTTCATACTTTTGTACAGCCTCATTAACTCTGTTATATTTTCATATGGCTCTAATTTATTTTTATTTTTCTTGAGATACTTATAGTTATTTAATAATGTATTTATTAAATAACAATAATACTGTATTAAAAGAACAGTATTTCTATATTTGTTGATCTGGGTGACGAGAAGCTTGACACAATTACACAAGATTACAGGGATAAAAAATAAAGCTTTGCTGAACTGAATGTAAAAAATAACCACGAACTAAATGCCGTCAAAAGATGATACCATGAACATGAACATAATACTACGTAACTATCTATAATTTTCTGTCAGAAAAACAGAATAGTCAAATCAACATTTTGACAGTATATGTATTTGTATTCAAGTATATATGTTGCTGTATGAAAATAATAATCTTCAAAAGATATAATGTTTATTACTGTATTCTAAATATTGAAATCTGATGTTATATAGTATAATATTTACATTAACAGAACTGTAACATCTAAATAACATCAGTGTATTTCATGGGGTGTAATGGATGGTGAAGATGTCAAAATTAGTATTCCTCTCTGGTTAATTGCAGCACGAGACACTTCTATTCTGATGTGTTATCTCTTGCACCAGAAATTAATCTGGGTAAATAACAAAGTGATGGGAAGCTATTCTCTGTTGAGGCTGCAAACTGAAGCCTCAACATAGTTAAATCTCAGCATCCTTAAGTCAGATTTTTTCTGCATATAATTCTATATTCTATTGAATTAGTCTGAACTTTGTCACACAAGACTTATTTTAAAAAAAGCTCAATATAAGGATGATCAAAACCTTCAAATCCTTCTTTAAATAATTTAGATCAACGTATTCTTAAAATTATAATCACTCCCAAAAAGTGCCTGTTAAAACAATCAGGATCATATTTTTAGCCTCAGCCACCTGATAAAGCAGGAAGAGTGTCAAAATTTGTACCATCTTCCACAACAGCCCACATACTAATCAACACAGGCCAATTACTGTGAAGAGCGCTGAACTCTCCCACTCCACCTGTTCTGTTATTGTCATCGTCACCAATCACAGCGGTCACTTGACAACCTGTTGAAGTTTATTGCTCAGTGGCACATCACTAAAGAGCCTTGATTGCACACGTGTTCACTGAAAACAATGAAATGTGTCCTTTTCCTCTCACGGTGAGAGTTAGACGTAGTTGGGTTAGGAGTAGGTCGGGGGTTTGTTTACTGCAATAAATGGAACAAGTCTCTTCTCTGTTTCGTAATCTTTATATATTAAGGCAACAGTTCCTACAAGAGTGGTACAAGTAAGTATTACTCTACTCCTCATATCAATTTATAAATCTGCTATACAAGCAATCAGCTCACCTGGCCAGCCTGCATCAGACACATGTGATTTACTCTCCTTGTAGCAGCTGACATGAAAAACACAACAAAGGTAAGTTACCTGGCCAGCTGTTGCAGCAGACAAACCAGCGATGAAGCTCTTGCTCTCTGCAGCTCGTCCAGCTGCAGCTCCTGATAGAGCAGATGGAGAACGTAGAAGAGAGCAGGGATGTGAGGGAAGAGAGGAGCTGAACTGTCCAACTTCAGAGACGGACTGGAGGGAGAGGACATCTACGACCGAAGAAAAGAGGAAAAAGGCGTTAAGACAGTAAAAAGTACAAAGCAGAGAACGAATTATGTAAGAGGAACGATGCTGTCACCGTATTATGTAGCAGTAAATTTAAGTTATGCTTTCTATTTTGAGTTGGATGTATGTACTCATGTTAGTATGAAAAGGCCTTTCAGATATTTAGACCAGTTGTTCATAAAGATTTTGTGTGAATTATCCCCACATTTTAAATGATGAGCTCTAATATCTGTTCATCAGCACTACCTGTCATGTTATACATGTGATTGACTGTACTGTTTTTTACTTTTTTATTTTACTCTATTAATTATGTAAAAGTTCATATTGTTGCAATGGGTGTTTCATTTAGACATCGTAATCCTGGGATTGCAGAGTTGGTAAAGGTTGCACTGGCATGTATTTTCATCAGTTTCATCTATTTTTGCATGCATTATGTTAGTCCGCCTGCGGCAATATGCATCTGAGTCTACGTGGCAAAGGCTTATCATGGTCTGACCCAAATATGCAGAACAACAGCTAAACCACTCAGTTACTTACAGACGACAGGCCCCCACTGTCCACGCTGAGAGTATTGTTTGAGCCGCTGGAGTCCACAGGACCACAAACAGGCTGAGAAATCATCTGACGGTGGTAATGAGACCCCAACAAGTAGTCCCAGTCCTTCAGAGAGAGGAGATACAAATGAAAGCTACTATAAAAGGTGAGCTATTACCGATTAATGCTTTAGGTATAGGGCAAAAGTCCACATTTTGCATTGCATGTTGATTATGTTGGTCAGCAGCAGGCTTCAGTTTAATGTCTCACGCGGTTCCTCAGGTCAAACACACACATTCACTCACGCACTTGCGCGCACACACACACACACACACACACACACACACACTAAGCCTCCAGCTGACTGACATTTGACAGTCATGTTGTGCTCTGATTAGAACACACAAACACACATTGCTGGAGTTTTTTTAAAAAGTGTGTGTGTGTGTGTGTGTGTGTGACTGCAGGACAGACTACAGGTTATTTTCTCCATTATGTCATTCGTTTATTTCAGACACGCAGCGAGGCCTAACCCTTAATGGGGTTTGTCTACATCGCTGGGCTTTCCCCGTGTCCAAAACTGTTAGAGTGACAATTTTTTTTCCCACCCACAGGAAACTATGAAAGCTAAATGACTTTTCTGACTGGCTTCCCATGCCACGAGGAAAAGACTGCCACATTTGTTTCTGTGTGGCTAATGATGTTATATTTTTAATTATATAGCTATGTTAAATGTGTTAAGGTTCTCCTCCTACCTTAGTGAACTGGCATGGTCACAAATGATGAATTAATATTTCTTAAAGAAACATTTAAGTAGTTCATAAAATGATTAAATAAAGATTTACCAGGTTGTTCCCAAAACCTTTCAGAGATTAAATATCCCTCAGAGATTACAGGTCTGCAGATATTAAACTACATGTCAAAGAAAGAAAAGAAACAGTCACAACTCTTCATTCGTCACATACCTCGTCAGAGCCTCCGTCAGAGGGACGAGCCTTCTTGGCTGCAATCACCGGGGAGAGAGGCACTTCAAAATGCAGCTGTAGAGAGACGGCAGGGGATAGAGAGTAAGGTCAAAACATGTGAATTAGTGGTTTTAGAAACAGAAAACACTCCCGCAGCTTGCTCACGTTTCGTGTCCAGGTCAGCCGCTCGGTGTTGTAGCCCATCAGCGTCATGAAACAGGTGACAAACAGGTTCCACTCTGTGTGAGTGCTCGGACCTCCGGGCGCGTTGTAGATGTTATACCACTTCACCAAAACCTGCATAATGACATGAACAGTTTTTACTTTTATTTATCAAATTCATTAAATTAGACATCTTGAAAAAGAATGTAGTTTGCATTTCTTTGTTATAAAACAACTATTTTACTTTAACAAAGCAAACATTTTAGCTTAGATGCTGTGATATTTAATAAAACAACAACATGATGGTTTGATTTTCTGATAGAACATCTGTTTAGATCTGGTTCTTTGAGAGTAGAGTCTCTCTTCAGTGAGTTTGTACAGATTACCTGGAAAATGACTGCATCATTTTCTGGTAAATCATTTAGTGGCATCATTTCCTGATGTGGTTTCTTTTTTAACTATTGACATTCCACAAACCTTCATTGCAGCTTCCTTGGGCAGGATGAAACGAATTGCCTGCAGGCATTTTCTCACTGAAATAAATCAAAGGAGAAAAAACACAAGTAGACATTTTACTTAAAAAAATTCATTTTTTCACTTTTCTCTATAATATACGACAGAGTTATTGACAGTATGTTTTTAAAGAGTTAATAAGAGATATACCCAATTTAGGAAAACAATCTTCATTCCACATCAGTAAACTATCAAATCAAAATAATATTGTTAAACAAAGTTCTTATATTTGTAAAAAGGACTGTAATTTTTTTTTAACATGATTCTGTTTTTTCTGATGATCCCGTCCTGTTGTGACAATTTTTGGCGTCTTCTCCTTTACCCCAGAAAAACAAAAAACTAAGGAAATTAAAAAAGACCCACCACTACAACAGAAATTAGTGCTACTGTGTCTCTTAACAACCCTGACCAATCAGATTCCTAATCAACGTCACCAGGCCGTCTTAATTGGACATCCAGAGTGGGAAAGGTCAGGGAAGAGGTGGATAAATGCCATTTCATTAGGAGGGAGAAAGGCTCGTCTGTAGGATCGATTATCAAATAATGGGGAGCAACGCATGGCAGAGACATAAAGGTAGACACACACACACACACACACACACACACACACACACACACACACACACACACACACACACACACACACACAC
>JBAJHX010000033.1:18053297-18070987 GCA_037176925.1 Amniataba percoides
ACACACACACACACACACACACACACACACACACACACACACACACACACACACACACACACACACACAGGAGGCAGACAGAGTCATACACACACCTTAGTGATGCTGGCTCTTAAGAGGAACAAAAGACGAGCTTTAACAAAAGCTGTAGATTAAGAAGCTTGAATGTTCATGGTCAGAGCAGATGTTGGGATCTGAAAAGACCCATTAGTGGTAAACAACACTAATAAATGATCACTGGAGCTTTAATTGGCTCAAAAATAAAATATACTGTTGGTGTAACACATATTAATCCCGGTCGTCAGCTGGTTTTGCTAAAGACACATAAAAGAAGATTGAAAATAAAGCTTTTTGGTCAGCGTCTGCGGTTATTTACAAGAATTTCAAGCTCCCCATTTTAACAGCTGAACGGACTCTTTACCACAGAAAACTGCACAAGTAATTATCTGTTCCACATCAAAATGGAAAAACTAAATGTTACAGAGCTCCAGTCTGAATTAAAAAGTCTGGCTGGCAGATACAATCCCCGACAAGACCGCTGGTGTTTTATACAACATGTAAGGGAAACATAATGTTAAAAGAGAGCTGTAACTGAACAATCACCCAACAGGACATTTAGTTTTATGAGGACTGACGGATATATTTTGTTAAAAGTGCTTTAGGTTGTATTTTAATCTGATGGTGACAGAATATGCAAATCAGAATCTATTCTTACATTTTTTTATGCTTTTTGTTAACAGGTGAATGTGAACAGGTGACAGGAGAAACTTCAGTAAAGCCTCAACAATGCAGAAAAGTTGGGGTTACGCAGGAGTTAGACCGACTCCCGTGTTTTCTCAGACGGGAGGTGGCGAGAGGCTGACTCACATCTATTTTAGAAAAGGGCATCACAAAAACACAGAGGAATGAATAACTTTTGCTCAAAAACTAAATGGATTCGACTGGTCGGCAGATGTGTTCTAATGGCTTGGCAGCAACACAGGCCCATAAAATTAAAGTAAAAACATTCAATTTGGTCGTGGATGAACTTTAACATCAAGCCTCAGCACAAATAATGACATACATGTATGATGTTACCACTAATAATGGACAAAGATATTTGTGCTTTACTTGCTGACGTGGAAACAAGCTTTTTCCCTTTCCATGTTATGGGTTAATTTCTGAAATATGTCTCATCTATTTTATCATTACTGTCATCTTCATTCAATTATTGTGTCATTTTATTTTCCACACTGCAGTCCTGAAATGCTTTCCTCCTGGTTAAACCAAGTGAGGCACTTTCAAAGTTCAAAGTACTAATGCTTTTTAGGCACAAGAATTTTCCTAATGGAGTTGAAGATCTGACTTAAGTCATGTTAAAGTCCATTTTTAACTAGCATATTTGCACAAATAATTTAAAAAATGCCTATAAACAAGAAAACGTTTTTTTCATGTGCATTTCTCTCTGAGCTTCACTGATGTTGTGAATTAGTCATTATCACAGGGCTACTGTGTGTGTGTGTGTGTGTGTGTGTGTGTGTGTGTGTGTGTGTGTGTGTGTGTGTGTGTCTTGTAATGGCATCCTCAATACATCAAGATTATACGTCATCGTGTAACAACATAGGGCAGCTCTCAAACCTAATTTCCACAACCTAACTGCTCTGACTCAGCCATCTGTGTGTGTGTGTGTGTGTGTGTGTGTGTGTGTGTGTGTGTGTGTGTGTGTGTGTGTGTGTGTGTGTGTGTGTGTACTTTAGGTGATTAATGTACACATTTCAACAAAACAGAAAGCACCACTGACCAACAACAGCAGCCACAATACGCGGTCTTAAACGTATCTGTGCACACATCATGTTTGGGTTTTCTTCTACTTTCGTTGTGTGTGTGTGTTTGTGTGTTAACAATCATAGAAAGAATGTGTGTGTGTGTGTGTGTGTGTGTGTGTGTCTCACCAAGCTCCGAGGTAGCAATCTCTGGGATAGAGATCCTCAGCATTGTGCCACTGCTCAGTTCCTGGAGAGAAATTGAGCACAAATTCAATTTGCGCACTTTCAGCTCAATTTCATATCAGTGCAACAGCTGGAATTCAGCAGTAATTAATCTTATTATTTACACCTGCACGATTCCTACTGTGACATGTCCAAATATCTGCTGTGAAAATAAGACTGATTGTCTGCTGCAAGACAAGGCCAGACACAAAACTCCACTTTAATAGAAAAATAAATTGGTGTACGCAATGATTCACCGACAATGAATCACACAGACTGCTGCTGCTCTCTTCATCAGATTAAAACTTTCGATCACCCCAATCAGTGATGTTGCAGCAGGTGGTCATGCCGGAAGTAAGTTTTAAACACACAGATACAGTGAGCACTGCATGGAAAAAGTGAGCTATAAACACTTGTTTTGGGAGTTATGCTTTCTTTACACCCTTGAAACACTAGAGCACCCAGGCTTTGAGGAATATAGTCAATACAGGATGCCACAAATCTTTGACAAAAAAAACAAAAACATCCACAATACCAGTAAATAATCAGGTGGTATAATTAAGAAATTGCATGAACCAAGGTATAACATCCCGTTTCTGAATTATCCTGAATTATCCATCACACTTTAAAACCCACTAAAAGAATATTTTAATTTTTACATTTTAACATTTATCGTCTTTTTACCACAGTTGTAAAGAAATATATCTTTTGGATTGTAAATGTAAATAACTGTGTAAAAAAACACAAAGTGAATGTAAAAAGAAAACTAACCAAGTAGGATTTACATTTTACATGCCATCTCAGCACAATCTAGAAAAAATAACTGAATATGAAAATATGAATATGTATGAATATGTTCTATGAAAATAAAACAAAAGAAAAAGTGTCTTGTTTTTTTAATGTCACATTTCCTTCAGGAGGGCAAGTCCTGTTCATGACATCAATTCACAGCGCTAAAGAACTGATTAAAGAGAAATACTGAGAGGAAAATAAAACACCGAGCTGCAAACATACAGAGAGCAGCTGGTGCTTCGCAAACCCCAGCGAGCTGCAAACAGCCGACAATTAGTCTTCAGATTGACACATCAAGGGGTCAAAGGGAAAATAAATGAACAGACGGAATATGTTTAAAAAAAAAAAAAAGAAAAAAAAAAAGAAAACAGCAGCCTGCAGACATGTTTGCACTTTTACTCAGGGAGTTTCTGTTGATGTGTGCACGAGAGAGAAAAACTGTTCTCTTAATGTGTGTATTCTTTCATCCCGGGGCTGAAGAGACCGTCTGTACCAAGTCTGACAGGACTGACCCAGGAGGCAGAAATACACACAGAAACACTGCTTTGTGGTTTTCATTCACAAATATTCAGGGGCCTGAATCACAAACACAAACACAAACATGCACACACACACACACACACACACATCGCTGACAAGAAACAACACCTGGAGGGAGGCTGAGATGCATTTTATCAATGACTATAACTGCTGCTGCACTCAGTCTGAAGTTTCCTGCTCTTCGATCATCCACTGCACAGACAGCAGATAAGCATCTCTCTGTGTGTTTTCTGCTCATTTTCCACTACAATGTTCAAATTTGGAAAATATCTCTAATTAATCCAGTCAGTTAACTATGATGATACGACGTGATTACTGTTGCTTGAGAATTACCAGACTGTGAACACCAACGTAAACTAACTTTCGAATTTAGCAAGATTAAGGAACAGTAAGGTCTACGAAGTATGATGAAATTACTCAGTATTTTGCATTGTATATGAAAAAAAATTATATTTAGATAAAATTTGACTGTTTCCAGAAAAGTCTTGTTCTTCCAGCTGAGTTGTAAACACACACAACCACACACACCTACCAGAGTGACCCGGTTGCAGACAGGGTCCCTCAAAGCGTGGATGTAAGGCGTAGCTTGTTGGAAAGTGTAATCTTCTAAAAATGAAGCTTCATGGTGTTTAAAGTTTGGACCCCTCAGCTCTGAGACTGGTGACGGCATAGCGGCCTGGATGAGAGAGAAAAAAGCAGAAGCAGTGAAGGAAAAGTAAAGAAAAAGAGGGAAAACGGACTGAAATAAGTGAGCAGTCAAGATGAGGTGACATTTAATATAAAGCAGATGGTGTATAGAAAGATGTGGGTGCAGTAACACAGGCCTCAAGGTTTAATGTTTAAGAGAGATCATATTCTGATTGTTTCAAGCTGCATAACTGAATAATTATAAAAACAGGAAATCAAATCAAGCCGCCATGTTTACTGTGACAGATTATCTTGCTCTGTGGAAATTGTTTGTCAGACGGCACAAGATTGAATGGCAGCGAGGAGATAAACTGATATCTACAAAAAGAAACTAAACTAAAAAAAATGTATTATTAAAAAAAAAAAATCTACAATCAACTTGTTGAAACTTTTCAGTGCATAAAGAACAAAATCTTTACAACACGTGGCGGTACCTCATCCAGTCTTTGGAGGTGCCTGCTGCCAGCGTTAGCTGGCGTGCTAACGTTCTCCACCGGCGTGCTGAGGTGAGGAAGGTTGTTGGTCTGGCTGAAGGTGGGCGACAGGAGGCCGGGGACAAACACTTTACTGACCTGGAGCAACACCACGACACACAGGGCAGAGAGATGTTATATGTAGTTGTTGCACACACTCTTCTGATAAGATGTCTGGATAGTTTGATTGTTTCTTACCCTGGTGACTCCTGTGTAGAGAACCAGACTGCCACAGGCCTCCAGAACCAGCATGGCGTCTATATTCTGAGGACCAGAAACATGGTTAGTCATTAGGCCTGCAGCTCACAAATTATTGTCATTATCCATTTGTTTGGTTTGTAAAACAAAAATCAACGCAATGCAAATTTCTGAAATCTCAGTATAAACATTGTGTCAACTACCAGTTCAAAACTAAAGATACTTAGGTTTACTATCAAATGAGAATAAAAATTAAGAAAACCAATAAACAATTGATTTTGTCTCTCCTTATTTGGAAACAAACAAAGAAAAATTAAACAAACTAGGATGCCCAAAACTAAATTAAAACATTACAGACAAAATTCTTTTGCATTGCACTTGTATTTATGATCACTTAAGATTTACCTCCGTACATTTCAGTTTTACTCTTGTTTGGTTAGATAACTGTTTGCATTTGTAAGAAGAGTAGCAGCTTATAATGATATACATGATTTAACTTCGGTTTGATCTCTCTGATTAGTCTCAAAGTGCGTCAATTGTGTTGTCAAGGTTAAAACATTATGGAGTAAATCTTCGATTACATATAGACACACACATATAATAAAACCGCGTTTTCATTTTTTTTGTCTTTCCAGTTCATTATCAATACCGGGTACAGATTAATACCGCATATCATATTATTTTCTTTATTTATATAAAACAATAACCAAAACATATATCATCTTGCATCTGAGCGAAATCCAACTAAAGCTACAAAAGCCTTAGATGGTATTACTGAGCAAGCAACATTTCATACTGTTTCACAGAAAATCTAATCAATAAAGCGCTGTGAGTAACACAGCTTGTGTGGACTTCTGGTCTGATGATAATATTCAGTAAAATCCACTGAGGCAGAGATTAACCTCACCTGAATAAAAACACCACGTTCTATAATGGGAGCAAGTAAAGATCTAATTATATCAGACGGAACTCGGAAACATCCGGATGCATTAAAGCGGATTCAGCAAAGCCTCCTACGCAATGCTCACAACTTCACACTTCCCACACAACTTTATATTTAATGCGCTGATGCTGCAGCCCAGGCCAGCAGAGAGATCCATTCAGATATCACAAACACACGAGAAGTGTGTGTGTGTGTGTGTGTGTGTGTGTGTGTGTGTGTGCACGTTCATATCTTCGACCTGAATTACTTTCACACACGTAGAGAATATTTCCTATATCAGTTTTCACAGTTTCAGGGTGTCAAAGAAAGACGGAAACACATGACTAGGGTTGCTTGCATGTATACATCTATTATTAGGCTCAAGCCAATGCATCATTCACACTTTAATTTATTGGCCTTATTTAACTTTGGGCTGGCAACAAACGCTAAGTGAACATCACTGTTTATTCTTTAAAAAACAAATACACCAGAGGTAAGACGTAAGACATATGAACTCATCTACAGTAGAGTGTAATGACAGATTATGTTTTTGTACTTCCTGATGTGGCAAAAGATTTATTGAAACTTTTTGCCACTGACCCTGAGTAAATCTTACAAAGCCTAAATGAAGTAATGTACCTGCAGAGGCTCTGCATCTTTGGCAGGGACGGTCGTGACCGAGGCGAAGATGAGCTGAGACGTATCGTTGCTCTCAATAAACTTCACACATCTGCGGAAACAATGAAAAATGTGTCAACTTGTGAATAGAAGTGTCAGCATAAAAATCAGGTGAGAGTGTGAAAAAGTAATAGGGTTACAGTTTTGAGTGGTTTGTCTGGTACATGATTAATCAACGTTTCCATAAGCAAGTTTAGTTGCTCTGTAGGACCTCAAATTTAGATCACTGAGACTTTTTAATTTAATAGTTCTGTATGTGCATGCAAATAAGTTCTGCATCAACTATTCATTGTGTTTGTTTGGTGACCTGAGTTGTTGGTGAGACTCCACCAGGAAACAGAGGTAGCGGTTCTCACAGAGGTCAGAGGTCAGGAATACTTTAGACGCCTGGCTGCTCATGTCCCTGCAAACACAAAAAGGTGACAAAACAAGAGTGAAATAAACAACACAAAGTAGGGACTAATTTCACAAAAACTTCAAGAATAATCTCACATTTACCATCGTTGCAAGAAGCCTCAAGCCTATAAGTGATTTAGAAATTATCTTACAGCATCTTTTAATCTAGAAATGGTGAAGATGTTCAATTCAGGGAGGATGCATCTGGATATTGTGCTCTCTGTCTGATGTTGTCAGTGACAGATCAACATAAATCACTTTAACTTTAAGTAATTTACTAATTCAAAATAAAGTGACAAATTTGGGTTGGTCAGGATGGTTGTGAAACATCCTATATTTGGGTTATGATAACTGGCCAATGTATTTTATGGTATTTATAAGTAAATCTTAAACATTGCTGAACTCACCAGAATAAAGTTATCAGAGGATAAATTGAAATCACATAAAAATAAAATAACAAATCAATAATTCATTCTCAGTAATTGTCTGTCATTAATGTCAGGTGAATCATGTGCCTGTGTGGACTCTGCATCTGTTTTCAGTACCGCTCAGTCTTGGTAATTACCTCTGACAGCCGGCGGTGACCGTTTCACTCCAGAGCTGCTCCATGCAGAGGTCGGGTATGATGGGCTCCATCTCCGGCACCAGCAGCGTCTCGTTGACCGTGCTGTTGGGAGACGGTAACAGGCCGTGGTGGTGGCCCCTGGGGGACGGACTGTGGAAAGACGTGTTGAAGCGAGCGGCGCCTGAAAAGGACGGAGCCGCCATGCCTGGAGAATGGGCACGGCTAGAGCGGAAGAGAGGAAGAAAAAAGGTCAGTTTTTGATCACAATTCACTGAGAAGAGCTTTGATGTGTTTTGTTTGTATTTTGAGCTCTGCATAGGGGGCTTAGATTTGTCCAAAGTAAATAACATATTTACAAAATCATCACTTTGGATCATGATAAATTTTGTTCTTAAGTCATTGTTGTGTTTAGTTTACTTTTTACATATTTGGATATTAACACATGTATCAGTTGTGCTAAAAAGGCTAAATTAACACCTTTAAAATGAAATGTTTCAGGACATTTTGAACTTGTATGTACTCATCTGTATCAGAGATGTGTTCCCTTTGTATTGTTTAAAAGAAAACATCTAGTTCCTCAACTCACCTGAGGGCAGCCATGTTAGATATACTCGGGGAGTGAACCCGGGAGTGTAATCCCGGTGAAGACGTCATGATCCTGCTCTGGTGGCTGTGCAGAGCGCTGTAGTGGAGAGGAGAGCTGGCGCTGACAGCACAGCTACGAGCAGAAAACCAAGGAGGGGTCAGACGACATCAAGAGAAAAGAGACGTTTTCTAGGATTAAATAATGAAGAATTCATGCTTATTCTCCTCCATTTTCTGTACCTGATTTTGTTTCTGTCAATCTCACATAGAAAATGTTTCACAAATGTTGGTTTGACTGTTTCATCCGTATTGTTGTCTTTGTTTAGTCCATATAGACATTTTATTCAACGGCTATTGATGTCACATTATAATTCTCCACAACTCAAGATAATCATCAAATCATAATCATCAAATAACTCATCAACCACCAAACAAAAAGTTAAGTTTACTATCACATAAGACATGGATATGGACTGAAGTAATTAACTGATTATCAAAATAGCTGACAACTAATTTCAGTGAACTGCATTATGTGCTATCAACACTTTCACTACCTTGGTCCAGTTCCAGGGCCGAGCCCCGTTGCCCCACTGCCACCTGGGGAGTCCAGGCGGGAGATGTTACGGAGGTGAGAGGTCAGGAAGCCCGATGCCATCAGACCGTGCGGTGTGCCAATCGGATCTGCTGTACAGCGCAGGACTGTAGAACGCTCCTGGTGATGGCAAAAGGACAGAGGTCAAGGATAGGTGTGTGTGTGTGTGTGTGTGTGTGTGTGTGTGTGTGTGTGTGTGTGTGTGTGTTTGTGTGCGTGCGTTTGTGAGTTTGTTTGTGGATACTCACATCAGGCGTGACCTTGCGTAGAGCCCAGACAGAGTGTATTCCCTGCACAGTGTCATAAGAGACGACCACAGAGGGCTGACAGCAGCTGAACACTATCTTCATGGTGGCGTCAGACGCATACTGCACACGGGAGCCTTCAAACAGGCCTGGAAAAATACACACACACAGAATCAAGTCAAAATATGTAAATTTATTCATTCACAGAGACAGAGAGGGAGGTAGTGTGTGTGTGTGTGTGTCGTACCTGCAGGTTTACACACTACTGGTGCGATCTCGTCTAGAGGATGCAACATGCTGAACACTGTAGGCAAAGGTTCCCTGTAGAGAAAAATAGTTACCTCATTTACATACCAAATGGTTTTTTGTGTATGTGTATGTGTGTGTGTGTGTGTGTGTTTGTATCTAGCTATTTTTAATAAATACACGTCTGTTCAGGTTTTGGGTGTTTGGATGGATGTGTTTCATGCTGTTTCTCTTTGCCGTGAGCCTGTGTTTGCCCATGTGTTTGAGTGTGTAGTGTTAAAATGTACCCGGGGGGGCTGAGTTGCGAGTCGGTCGCTGTGTTCTTTCGCTCCAACAAAAGTCCAAACTTCGTTGCCCAGACATCTGAGACCTGGAGGAGACATTTTAAATTTTATTATCATGTTGTTGCAACAATAAAATGTTCATCTTTATTGTTCAGTTTTACTGAAATTGAAAATTGAGTCAAATTATGTATGAATAAGACATGACAAAAACATTTTCTTTCATTTGAAATCATTTTCTGGCCACCTGGTGAATTAAGTCCAATGTTCATTGCCTTTAAGCCTTTTTTAACTCAACTAACTCCAGGAGGACACAACTGGTTCTTTATGTTCACTTAGTCACCAAGTCTGTCTGTTGTTTAGTGCTGGGTGGGAAGCATACAATGAAAAACAGCTGTTTGTTGGGGCCAAAATCAACTTTATGATGACAGTGGCCCAAAACAACAAAGTTGTGGGCCAGATTGCTAAACAATGAGCTGAAACTGACCATAAAGCCGAGGCAGAGCTGCAAGTTTGGGTGATAATTCTCCTACATTACACATTGTTATCTGACACCTTGGTATTATTAAAAAACAATCGCTCATCATAGCTGCTTTACAGTCTCCTTGAATGTATTCAATGTATATAACATTTAAAAAGCAGAACTTCCCTTTAAACTGACAGATCACGACTACAGAACAACAAAGAAATGGGATATTAATGAAAATGTCACAGCTCAATTTTGGTCGACATTAAGTTATTTTCATCAAAAGATGTGAAGTGATGAATGTCAGGTAATTATTATCATTATTAGTTTACACCACTGGCTCCAGCTTCTCTACATGGTTAGGGTTTACTGGATTTTTACTGGATTTTTAACTGTTATCTATAAAAAAATTGTGGAAATAATTTTGTTGTAGTCAGACAATCTGAAAATGAAAATAATTGTTACCTGGAGTCCTATTTGTAAAATCTTACAATATTACTTTTTGTATCCCATCATAAGGAAATGCAGCACTCTGACTTTCAGGGTCAGAGATACCCCGGCAGTGCTTCTGCTTCGCTCAAAACACCAACCTGCTGTCTCATCCTCTCTCAAATAATTTCAATCATTTAATGAAGGTGGATATAAATATCCAACATTTTATCACCACCTTCACTGGCCTCAAGCAAAAAAAAACAAACACAGGAGTAAAAAATGATTTCCTGTGATCAGCCCAGAGTTTCTGTAACTTACTGCTAAAAACACATCCCTGAATCAAATTACAGCTTGTTGCTGTGCAGCACACTAATGAGACCAACACACACACACACACATCTGCGCACCCTCATACGCACATAAACACATGCATGTGGACAAACCATTACGGGATAAACATGCACTCATTCTAGTTCAGTAAGTGTACAAACACAACCAGAGGAGTCACTCACTCTCACACACACACACACACACACACACGTACACACACCTGATACTGATGGGGTTCATTCTCATTGTCAACAATCCAAATTTTCCATTATTATTGGTTAGGCAGACAATGGTCCAGCCTTGGGGAATATCACTAACCTGACTAACACTCGCTTGCACCCAAACATTAACACAACAACCACCCAGCATTTATGCAAAAATGAAACACCTAGGTACTTTTCACTTAGGGGAATACAAAAGTCAGTGAGCATGACCGCATGAAAACGGTCGCTGATGTTGCACCTCATATAAAATGATCATTTATGAAATGATCTTTAGGAACGTAAAGTGACCAAAGATGGAAGAAACAAATCTAACTTTGAGTCTAACTGGCATCATTTTTTAGCAAAGATTTTTTAAAGTTGCTTTTAATTCTTGACTAAAATATCTCCCATCAGTCGCCCCCTCACCTGGAAGGGTAGAGGTGAGATGAAATCCTTCCCAGTCACAGTGTGAACGTTAACACAGCTGCTCTGGACGATACACACCGTCTGTTCCATTTCCTCCTCTGTAAAACAACATTAAAGATCATGCACCTTAATCATGAACTATGGTGTAAATTATTTGATAACTTGAAACAATAAATGCCTCTGAAAAAACAGAAAAAAACTTTTGTAATGATACAATACCATCTTTCTTGCTCTGAGGAACAGCAAAGTTACACCATAAGGCCTGCAGACAAAGTAAAAGACAGTGTGAACTCTTGAAAATGTTTTTCTTGAAAGAGAAACATTATCAATTCGGATGAGCACTGGACTTTTCATCCAAGTTTTCCAGTGAGTCTCATAAAATACTACTGGTAAAAGAAACAGTCTCTTGGAAAAACAGTATTCCCCATTACCTGCTGCACTGGGCTGTCAACAGTGAAGGCCTTGTATACGTTGGAGGCTTGGCTACGGCTGCCCTGGCTCCAGACAACCACAGTTCCTGCTGTGTAGAGCTCCTCTTCAAACTCCACATCCTCCTCTCTGGCCCCCATGCAGCCTTTTCTAAGCTGCCAGCATTCCTGCCAATCAAACCATCCACTACCCATTAGATGAAAGGAACAAGAGCAGAATAAAGAGTACAAGCTGTGCTGTATACTTAGGTACAAGTCTCACGAGTATACAAGTAATGCAATGTTACTTTTAAGTGAGAAAAATGTGATGTTGCATCAATTCTTTAGCATCTACTACAGTTATAATGTTAATACAATGTATATGATGACTTAATGTCTCTTTTTAATTCTCCTTCTTTCTTTTATTTCTTTTTTCTCTAATGGTTTACAAACAGAGGTACTTGTATAGGTGGATTATTGTTACTATGTAATGCCATCCAATCTCACCCTCTCTCTCTCCTGCAGACTGACTTCCTGCAGGGACCCCACCAGGCCGGCGGCGCCGTCTGATGACCAGAGCTCGGAGGCGGGCTGGAGTTCTCTGAGCTGCAGGTTGAAGGCATTTGGATGGTTCCTGCAGTGCTCGCGGCCAAATGGGACAAACGACTGCAATTCCCCTGCGGCGATCATCGTGGCTGTCTCTTCATACACGACTTCCGACATGAGTTCCAGATATCAGCATTATTTCTGAAGAGTGTCGAGGATGAGAAAGGCAGAAAAATGTTTAGACATAAGCAACATATTCTAGGAGACACAATCGCTGCTGTGCATGTAGATGAAAGCATAAGAACACTGAGAAAAAAGATGAAGGACTCTTTCTGGCATTAAAGAAATATAAAGCCAATTCTATACCAAGCATTGTAAAGTATTTGTAATTTGTGCAGTAATTTTACAATATAAGAATCAAGTCTGTGGCTAAAAGACAAGCCACTTTCACTGCAGCCTTTATAAATACATAGGAACCATTTTCCCCAAAATAAGTTAATACTCTAATTATTAATCTTAGATTGTAAATCTGGTGCAGTGTGATATACTGAAGAAACATACAAATGACAACAAGGGACATACCAAGTTATAGAGATAGAGACATGACAACAGATAAACATATTAGTGAGCCAAAAGGGCAGTTAATTAAAACTTGCCTAAAGTAAAAAACAGTGATCTAACATCTAGATCAACTGTGGCATAATTGTGGAGCTGCAGCTGGATAGACTCTGTCAATGCGTAGTTTTAGCTGTGACTGTGAGACATGCAATAGCAATGTATTGTTCAGACCTAAGAGACAGATGAGCTGATTGCCAGTGAAAAAAGGTCTGTGATTTAAGACACAGTTTGACCATTAGGGCATCAAAAACAGTCAGCAAGGTCTTAAATAAATTCTAAAACAAACAGGAAGCCAATGAAAGGAGGCTGGGACTGATGTGATGAGCTCATGCGTTTTACTAACAGTCAACAGCCTTGCAGCTGCATTTTGGACCATCTGCAAACAAGTTCATGAGGACTGAGGCTTTGACGTAATGAAGGCGTGAATTAACTTTTCCATAACGTTTTATTATAATAATAATGAAGCTAACACTCAGCATTTTAACATTATGCTAATGCTAGAAATGCCAGAAACACATGAGGGACCTTAAATGTCTGAGGATAGTAATAATAGTAAGAATAATAATAATAATACAATAGCATCTTTAAAATAACATGGTATGAGTCCTAATATTGTTTTAATCTCTAAATAAATTGACATACTTGTGACATGTTTATAACTATGCTTTATTTCTGTTTCCATCCATCATTAAGTTAGCTGAGACAAAACCGGCCTTTAAGTTAATATTATCCCTCATGGCATTTTATAAAATTAATAAATGTCACAGCACAGTACGAGATATAAATGCCCAAATAATCATCTTCAATACAATTTCTACTTTTAAGAAGCTGTTGTAGACTCTGACAGACGCTACATGCTAACAGCTAGCTCAAAACGGCCCCAAAACAAAACTCAGTTCTTCGCAGCCAGCCATGTAAGATATAGATATGACTAATAAATAGGTTGACAGTATGTTTTGAGTAAAAGTCTGTCTACAAAGTGATCTAAACACCTGCAGAGTTCCGCTGCTGTCACCGGCTCCATTAGCACGCCGGCTAAAGTTAGCCTCATCTTAGCATTGAGTTTTCAGACATGTTAGCCGCTAACCTGATAATAAGGAATATTCTGGCTCTTGTGGTGGAGTCCTCGTATTTCCCGGGTGTGGACCTTGCTTGAGCGCGGTGTAAACATGAAAACGACTCCGATAAGCTGCCAAAAGTGATTATTTTGGCCGCAGCAGGTTTTCAAATCAGCGCGGACATCTTGGCAGTCCCGACATCCCTCTTCCTCCTCCAGTCAGCCAATCAGGAGAGAGGAGGACAGGAAGTACAGCGCTGATAGGCTGCTCTCATCCGGAATCCCTCCCACTTTACACCCTCATCCTCCTCTGCAGAAGTGATGAGGTAGAAGTTCGATTTCAAGGATTTCTGGCAAAAACCTTGTGCTTTTATTTCTGAAAATATTGATGAATGTAGTGCTTGATCTGGTGGGCAATGATACACAGAAAAAAACTTAAATATGGATGATCAGTCTCATAAAGGCCTAATTTCATATGCATAAGTTTAAATTAACAAACCTAGTTTTATTGCTTTTAAGGGTTCAAACAATGCACATATCTATTATAAAGGCCATCAGTACAATCTGTAAAATTCTTTCATTCAAAAAACCCATATATGACCAATATAATTTTTATTTTAGTTTATATTTTTATATCACTGTCCATAATTTTGTCTAGTTTACATTTAAATCATACATCTGACTTGAAGTAATTGTTTTCATATTTGTGTTTTCTCTACTTACTATGTACAAATGTTTGGCACCAACATATGAAACCATCATATTAAACTTGCTTCCTGTAGTCCATAGCTCCTTTTATTGTTGACGTTGAGATGGAGCTTGTTGTTCTGGCACCAAATACACCAGAGCTCCAGCCTCCCCTCTGCAGGCCATTTCATTATCACAGGTGACCAGGCTGATAGTCAAGTCATCAACAAGTTTGATGAATGCGCTGGAGATGTGGGTGGTTGTCATGTTGTCATGCATGCACATGTGCCTATCCACACGCCCTGGAGGTTCACCCGTCAAGGAGCTCAGGATCCAATCACAGAGGGAGGTGTTGAGCCCAAGGACTCTGAGCTTAGTGACAAGGTCTGAGGGCACAATGGTATTAAAAGCCAAACTGTAGTCAATAAACAATATTCTCACGTGTCCCTCTGTTCCAGGTGGGAGAAAGCAGTGTGGAGGGTTGGGGCGATGGCGTCATCACTTGACTTCATCAGCCTGTAGGCAATCTGAAGTGGCTCCAGTGAGTCAGGGAGGGAGGAGGTGGCCAATGTTTTGACTAACCCCTCAAAGCACTTCATGATGGTGGAGGTGATGCTGCTGGGCCGTAGTCATTCATACAGACTACAAACTGGAGCAGTGAAAGGTTGAAAGTGTCACATGTCATGTGAGTTCACACAGGGATGCCATCAGGTTATTAAATCACTTCCTCTAAAACTTTGATCACCATAAAAAGTAAACTCACCTGAGATTTTATTTTGTTCATGTATCGACTGCATTTAGGGATATTGATTTTCATTACATTGATAAAATCAATGTGGATTCAAAGATGTGACCCCCTGACAAGAGGACTAAATACAAAGACAGACATTAAAGTTCACTTGACTTTCAGACTTGATAACAATGTTAAATGTGGAGGATATTAATAAATGCTGCAGAGAGGATCACTGTCACCCCAATTAAGAATAAATAAGCTGATATTTATATGGGGAAGTGGTGAGTAATGACAAGTTTCTGTTTAAAGTCACGCTAAGATTGAGACTCCAATAATAATTATTTGAGCACACATTTCTATTTTTATATTAGATTCTGTTTTTATTTCACTTGTACATTACTTTTGTAATTTGTCTGGTATCTTTTATTTGAATAGTTTTTATAGAATGCAGCTTTTGTGTGTTATTTAGGTCAATACTATAATTATAGTATTAATACATATAATATTTTTATTGAGTTTATAATAAATTAACTTCTTCTAAGTTTTTAATGTATATATTTATACAAAGTATCAAGGTTCTCCAAAATGTAACTGTGTTTCATTTTGTTGCATATTGTACTATATCATGTAACTCCTCCCGCATCTAAGAAATCAAATTCAGCAAAAGCTGGTCATGAAAAATTACACTTGAGTGGAAAATGAGGAGTCTGGGCTGTGCGGGTGCTGATGGATGTGATGGATGTTGCACAACAACACGGTATGATCTGACTGAGTTAACTCTCCCAGACAATATCAGTGGAGCTCCCTAGGTGGTGTGTGTGTGTGTGTGTGTGTCGGAAAGGAAGGGAGGTTTATAAGGAGAGAGAGCGAGTGCTTTCTCAATGAAATATAAAGGAAAATGTTGAAGAGAAATGACAGAAAACAAAAAAAGGGAAAGTATGCTATCACAGTGTGACTCAAATTGATTAAAACAATGTCTAACTAACACTTTTTTTGCATGGATTTGATGGCTGCTCCTCTCTTTGAAAAGCAGCTGTACAGAAATTTGATTTAAACTGAAAACACGTTTTAAATTAAAATATTTAATATATTATATATTCCAACATTAGATTCAGATCAGGTTTTTGACATTTTGACAAAATGTTTTCTTGATGGCAAGTTCAGTAAATACATTTCTTGTGATTTTTTGGGGGGAAGAAAAATTAGGCATTGTCCCATAATGTATTAACTGTTTTAATGATTTCTGTATATTGTATCAAAAAGCTGCTGGTAGGTGACCCAGTGGCCTAATGGATAAGGCATCAGCCTCCGGAGCTGGGGATTGTGGGTTCAAGTCCCACCTGGGTCAGTTATTAATTAGGAAAACTACTCTTGTTTGCTCCTGATGAAAAACCACATTAAAGCTGGAGAAATAGCTACAGCTCAAACAGCTCTTAGAGCTGTGCACTGCGTGAGTACATCTGAAAATGTTTCATACTTTCATACCATCAAACTCTCAAAAAGAGTCACAGTGTTTTTTTTCCAGTACTGATTGGAAAAGTTGTTATTCGGGTAAAATTAGCCTGTTTCATGCTGCCTTTCCATGAAAACAAGGACATAAAGTTTGCAGTGCTGTAAGTCAACTTACGCCCATACAACCATGACAGACACCTCATTATATTCATTTAGCTGCGGCAGGTTGGCTGTTTGAGCTGAGGTCATCCTGCCATAACAAGCAGATTTCATTACTGCAGGGCTGCTGAAGCATCCGCGAGCAACAACTGTCTGTGGTGACGCACTGCAGCCGACTGGGGAGGGATGATGATAGAGTCACGCTCTGGTGGCAGCATTCGTAGTCAAATCTGCACAGACATGATGATCCCATGGTGGCTTTCAATATTTGCTTCAGATATTTCGGTCCATCACAGCTTTTGCTTGTCACAAACTGAAAAATGCATGCCATAAATACATCAAATGCACCTGTACAATCCTTATTACATGGTCCTTTCTTTGTGAGGTCAATAATGGCTGTGTCAGAAATGTGTTAGTTAAACTCTATGGTTATTTTCAAGACTAAACTCAGATGTTGTATCAAATCAGAGTGCAATGCATTGAGAGCTTGCAATATTTTATCCAATTTTGTTATCTTGTGTTGTGAAAGAAGTACTCAAAAAGAAAAAGGAGCAATACCACAGAGCAGAAATACTCTGTTACAAGTAAAAACCCTGCAGTCTCCTTATGATGCAGCTGGTAAAGGTGGAGTTCATTTTTATTATTAAAAGCTAGAAAACTTGTGACTTTATGCCCCCAAGAGGAATCAATTTTGATTTTAATCTATAATATCATCATAACTAATTGTTGAAGTTTAGCTTGTTTTTCACATATAAACATACTGAAAGTAATCATAGTGAAAGTATGTTTGTTGATTTTGTTTTGTATTATTAGTCAGAATCTGCAAAGGAACTAGTTATCAATCAAGTTATCACATAAACAGTGCAGCAAAGAGTGCTGTATTACCCTCTGAAATATAGAGAAAAAAAAACAGAAATACCAAAGTAAAAAACAAAGATAGATAGATAGATAGATAGATAGATAGATAGATAGATAGATAGATAGATAGATAGATAGATAGATAGATA
>JBAJHX010000033.1:18071062-18086018 GCA_037176925.1 Amniataba percoides
AGATAGATAGATAGATAGATAGATAGATAGATAGATAGATAGATAGATAGATAGATAGATAGATAGATAGATAAGAAAATGTAATCAAATTAGTCCTCTTGAGAGCCAGACCTGAAAGCATCCTGGGTAGGATTTTGCTGGTTAATGAGGGCTAATGATGGAAATGTGACTGTGTGTGTGTGAGTGAGTGTGTGTTGTGCTAATTAAAGTCTCGAGATGGCATTGCTGTACATAATGTCTGCCATGGGGCTGAATCCAGGCCAAATGTATTTATGTATTTAGTTAATTGAGGATGCAATGAAGAGCTCTGGTGGTCTAATTGATCTGTACAGGAGGCCGCTCACCAAAAACAAGGCCTCCATTAAAGGAATCTCCGAGGACTCGAGCTCCGATGACTGTATGGAGTGTGTGTGTGTATGTGTGTGGAAGGGAGAGAGAAAAAAAATGAATCTCTGTGTTGTGTTGCGTGGAATAAAATACCACTAAATAATGAAACTGTGGACTGAGCTGTCTCTCAACCACATCGACAGGATGGCGTGCAAGGATGAGTTATTGTGAGGATTATGTGTCATGTTAACCTTTAAAGGCACGGTTCAACATTTTGCTAAATACACATACCTGCTTTTTCCAGGAAAGATAGATGAAAAGATCGATACTAGTTTCGTGTCTTTGTGTTACACACAAAGCTCAGGATGTGGTCAGCCTCATGTGGCATAAAGACAAGAGGCAAAGCCAGCTCCAGAGTAAGAAAATACATCTATCAGCACCTCTTAAGCTCAGAAATAAACTAAATGCACATTGTTTCATTTAGTACATAAACATAAAACAAAAAAATGACAAGAAGATACTTTTTTTTTTAACTATTTCCTGATTTTCCATACACCCTGTACTTAAGAGCAAGAGGAGGTTGCCAGGTTTATTCAGTGAGCACGGCCTCACCACGATGGCAGGATCATTTCAACTCATTTAAGTAAGGAGCTTTACTCTAATTGCGCTGGTTTCATTTGTTAACAGACTCCTACAAATACAGTTCACTCTAGTTATATCAAGAACAATCCCTGCACAATAACTCTGTGACACAAACATCCATATACTGTTTAAATACACACTGTTAAATCATCCATCAATCAAGCACAAATACCTGCACATTATGTACATTTTATGTACTTTATACTTTTATACTGTCATATCCACCTACCTCAATAAATACAATATTTGTATCTTTACTATATTAATTACTATATCAATTAGTTTATGTTTATGTTGTTGTCCTTGCTTTAATTACTACCTGTCACATCCATTTCTATGCAAGTACATTCAGAGCAATAAACAACAGAAATTCCTTGTATGCATACACATACATGTCCAATAAAGCTGAATATGATCTGATTGAAATATGAAACACAACAAGAGAAGCTGATTTAGGCTACAAGGTCGGCTGTGAGTTTTGCCATTTAGAGTGTTAAATGCATGAATTTCCTAGTTGAAATAACATGTTCTTCACATTCTGCTAGTACAATATGAGACACACATTTAGAAAGCTTTTAACAGGGACAGGCTAACTGTTTCCCACTGCTTCCAGTCATTATGCTAAGCTAGGCCAACCACAGAGTGACTCCAGCTCAAGTGTTTAACATGACATGATCAATATAAAATTTTCTCAACTTATGAAAAAAGCATATGATGATTTATTCTTTAACTTTAACAAAATTGTTTGTGTTTCTCCAAACTAACAGATAGACAGTTGCCCAAATTTTACTTGGCCAAACTTGGTACATAGCAAAATGAGTGAAAATAGCACATATGTCCAGTTGATGCTGTTATCCAGATGAACAGGGAGGGCGTCATGTACACACGATGTGCCGTAAACACGTCATTTGCATTACGACACCGATGCCGCTCATTTCCCGAATTCTATCCAGCAGTGTTGACCCATTGTCTCCATTTTCAGCTCAGGATGCAGCTGGCCTCCTGCTGCAGCAAACCAGGTTCAGCCATCAGGGGAGTTTAGCTGTAATTTATTTAATTTCCTCTGGTTGTGGACAGCAATCCATCACCAAACCCAACTGGGTCCACACTGAGTCAGGAAGAGTCTTCCCACATGGGAGACAGAGACCTGTTTGACACCGGCACCTATGACGACATTTCAGATGAGTGTAAAGGCCTGTCATTTGTCTGTGGAGGGATGTCATGATACTGTCATCTCTGCACAAACTCTGTTAGTATGATGGTCACTTCCTCTACTGTAACACACAGTGATGCATATTGAATAGTGGTCTCTGTTTACAGCATCTCTTTTTAGGAAATTATTTCTATTGCTCACAGACAAACCCACAATGATTTCCAGTTAACTTAGTTTTCACTGTTCACATGTATGAGCCATTATATTATATGCTATGTTAAATGAGCACATGTGGACGGGTGGGGCAAGACAATGTTGTATTTAAGAGTTAGGATAATAAGAAAAAATGTATTGTTGTTAATGCGGGCAAGAAGACAGGAGAAAATTAGACAAATCTGGATCTTTTTAATGTCTGTTAAACTTTTGTAGCCTCTGATAAAGCCAAAAGCTGCCAGTTTACTGGTTCATCTGCTCTGTGCATCACTGGGTATTATGTTTGGCAGCTGTAGTGTTATGCATAGACGACCTGAAACTATTACCAAGTAACTTTAATTTAAACGACTTGCTTGTATCTCCTTTCTAATTTCATTTTGATCCCTCTGTTAAACAAGCAGATACGGGTGCAAGAATCTCAAGTAGGATGCGAGGAGGACATGACAAAACTGAGACACTCACAGAAAGACAAAGCAAAGTGACGGATATAAACAGAGTGACTGATCAGGGTGTGTCGGAGGGTCTGAATAAAGAACGAGGAAGAGAGGGCCGCGTCCATCGAAAACACCCACCAGCTGAAACACAGACAGGCAGGGAGGCACTGGGAACAGGAGGAAGGGGAAACACAAGGAAACGCTGGAGGCACCGCGACACTCCATCTTTCTTTCACTCACTCTCCTGTCCGGTCTTATCTCTGCGTCAGTTCCTGTCCTCAATGCAATCTCTCTTTCACACTCTTTCCATCATCCTCTATCTCTGTCTGATCATCTTTATTCCATCTCTCCACCTGCAGCACAAACACTCACATACACACATGAGAGCGACAGACAGAGAGACAGAGACCCCGGCGAGGGCTGCCAGCAGTAATCTGCCATCAGAGTCGTCACTCTGTGCTTTGCTAATTGGATAATGTGGTGCGCAGGAACCACTCAGCAAAGCCGGGGGATTCCCCTCATCACACTGGCTGGAGGGAGAGTCGTGATGCAAAGACTCTCATTACAAAGACGTCCACCATTTGCACCTAAAAGTAGTTTCTACTGGCAATCTTCACCACATTGTATTTTATCTTTAATTCAAACAACTTTGAATTCAGTTGTCTGGGGTTAGGGGTTAGTTAGCGCCTAGTTAAAAAGTCAGTGTTCCCAGTAAATATTTGTAAGTTATGCAGAAGCATTTTGAATTTCAAGCAGCAGTCCCAGTCAGTGCAACCTGCTTTGGCATCCTGTGTGGTCTATATTTTTATTGCTCTAAATCACATGCAGGTGTTTTATTGAGCTCCATCTTTAGTTTCTATAATGGGTCCTCGTGTCTATGCAACAATCTTTATCTTTTATCAGTGTTGAATTTAGCTATTCTGTGCGGGCTGAATTTGGTCAATGATGGAAAATGGAAGGGATCCTGAAAATGCTCATCCTCACAGTTATATATAGTGTGTATCCAAAACTAATGCATCAGAAGTGAGTGGGTTTCTGTGCTTACCACACACTCTTTTCCCATAAGTGGGTCAGTGATCACCCCAATTTCTTTTCCAGTCAGTTTGCCTGTTTTCACCGGGCTCCACCTCCAGCTGCTTTCACACCAAAAAACCTGATGATGGCCGACCATCTACTCCGCCTCCACATTGTCATACTTAATCAGGTTTCAAGGGTTTGTTTATTTTTATTTTATTTTAGAGAGGACAATGCACATTTATTTGCAGGATAATTTTACTTGCAATCATCGGCAGGGTTTGGGGTTAGGGGTTATTGTTATAAAAAACAATGACAACCACTACACAGTTCTTCCTACACTGTGTGCTCACAGTGCCACAAAATTTTGTCATTCAGCATAATTTTCTTCTGGACATTATATTAGATCTGTAGTCAATTCAGTGTCATCTTGCATTAAAAAAATTTAACAAATACCTTTTTTTTAACTTCCAGGGCGAACCTTGATCTTATCTTAAACAGAGAGCTCAAAGCATGAAAGTTGACCTTTCACAGTTCAAATCTGAATCTCTGAACAAAAGAGATCTATATGTGTGTGACACTCGTCATTGCATTTGGGATGTTTTCTGATTTGTCATTCCTCGGTTGTAGCGTGAATAATGTGTGGTTGCGGCAGCTCTTTTTATCAGAAAAGCTTCTCCAGGTGGTTACCTACAGTATCTCCTTCTACCAGTTGTTGGAAGACGTGATGTGAAATGTTTGTGATGAAGTTGCACAGCTCACTGTGGTCCACCCCTGCTGCCCAGACGTTGTGTTGCTGGAGGGTGTGCTGTGCTCGCCTGCAGGCACTTTCACACACTTGCACGCCCACGTTCAAAAGCTGCTGCTCAACAAATGTTTTCTGTAAAGAGCATCAGGCTGTCTTTGTTAACACACTGAATTTAAGATCCATGAGACTATTTTTACACTACTGTAGTAAAAGTAGCATATAATGATAATATTGAAGTACTAAATTGGATACTTTAGTGTAACCATTTCTAATTTAATATACGTTATGTCACATCCTGGTTCTTAGATTATAAGAAAACAACAAAGTCAAGCATTTACAAAAATTATCCAAAAAAAAAACAAAAGGACCGATGGGACGAACCTGCAAAGTCAGTAGTTCAGGGTGTGGATGAGTGAAAATGTGCTACAGGGATGTTGTGCTGTAAAAACAAAGAAAAGGAATCAAAATCAAATAAAGCTGTGATGTGAGGAGCTCTACCAGACTAAGGACTGACTGCTCTGGTTTATATACAGTATATGAACCACAATGGGCCCAGGTGGGTCTGATGCCACTCATAATTGGTCTGCAGTGAAGAAAACAGAAAGCAAAGAAGCAGCGAGGAGAACTGTGCAGAGGGCACTGCTCATGATTGTCAGACGGTATCAGGTGTTAACATAGACATATACACTCACCTATTCCTGCATGCTCTTTGATTGAAATTCTGCATTATTTTGTTTACGTGACTGAAAAAAAAAACACTTTTCCATTTGCTGGTACTATTTTTATTTTATTGTCTATAAAACTTAAATATACATCAATGCAACATAAAAATAAGTGTGTTCATCAACACAGAAAACAATAGATAAATACCCAAACAACTCAATTATTAGATAAAGAAATAAATTCAACTAATAAAAAGACATGTAAATGAATAAATAGACTTCATCTATTCCTAAATGAATTTTCCTGAATGTATTTAGAGACTGTGGTGGTTGTAGTAGTAGGAGAACAAACAGTAACAGTAGTAGCAGTAGTACTTGTTGCAGTAGTACAAGCAGACTCAGTACAAGCAGAGGCATCACTGTTCAGAGTAGTCAAAGTATCAGGAAGACAAAACGAAGACGTCACATTCCTGTTGTCTTTGGTCGTCCTGCTGCTCGTCTATAGGAACGTTTTCTTCCGCACATTCCATCAACATAATAACGCTGATGTTTCCTCCATCAGCTTCCTCTTCCTGCAGGGATCTGTCTCCAATCACAGCTGTCAATTAGACCAGCTCCTTCTCCCATGGACTTTTGCGTAATCCACTTTCTCTCTGGACTGATCACATTAAGGTTCGGATGGTGCCATCATGGTTAAGGAGGAGGAGGAGGAGGAGGAGGAGAGGGGGGATCATCTGCTGACTGGGAGGAGATATCAAAGAACCGGGAAGGCCACAGACGTTGTTGTCACGATGTAGAGTGTAGAGGGGAATAAAATTTGCTCTCATCATCAGGTACGCAAACACAGATGATGGCAAACTGACTCATATTTTTTTAGAAAATGTCAGCACCCACCTTTTAGATATGTATCATCTTATATCTCACAATGCTTTTGAATGCTTGGCATATATTTTTTAAACAAACAAAAAAAAGCTGTTTTTTTGTGATTTGAATACACATTTTTGGACAAAGGCACATATTGTCCCAGCATATTTAGAGTTGAACTTAACTTATATTGTTATTTTGTATAGATATAAAAACATATAAACGTATAAAGACTGTGGGTTACACGAACAATACCGTAATAATATAAATAAATCACTGACCATGCATTCATGTATTTTTGCGGCCACTGGGAGGCAGTGCAAAAAGTATAAATGCATATACTTATTGTTTAAATTGACCAGGCATGGGCTCAATAAACTCAGCATGAAGATACTGATATGATAAACACATGAGATTTCTTTATTATACCCATTATACTTAAAATGAATAAAAATTCTAAGCATTATAGGTGAGAGTTGGTTTTTGCCTTTTTCCATAGTAAGACATAAAATAAAATAGTTGAGGCATTTCTTAGGACATGAATCTACATCAGACTCATAATATAAAATAATCACACTCCTGTATGATAATCTGTGGAGTTTGAGGCACAGACTGGGCTGCATGGTTTTAATTAAATCTAGCAACACTGGCTGTAAACTCAGCATTGATATTTTTCATTATATAAAGTTGAGATGCAGGAACATTGCTGAATGCTGATAATTTTCACATTTAGCAGATACAGAAAAACAGTAGCATTAATTTGTAGCTGTATGCTCCATATTTCCCCCGGCTTGGTTTGTCTGCCATTTGGTGCTGAACAGGCAGTGTGCAGCAGGTTTTTACTTTTTTCTCTCTTTTTCACTGAAAACAGCTGTATGCTGCAGCTGGAAACAAGTCTGATAAGGACAGTTTGAATGAACCAAAAAGTAAAGTTGTAGGCTGTGAAATAATTCATTTGATTATCATATTATTATTCTATTTATCTGTTTAATTGATTGCTGTCACCTACAGAAGCTTTGCAGTCTCTTTTTTCCCGTCTGTGTCTCTCTGTAAGTCTGAGCCAGTCATCTTTTTCTCTCCGGTGATGTTGGGTAAATGGTTCACACTCATTGGGACAGATGGATGGATGGACGGACGGACAGATGAGGCACCGGCCAACGTCACGGCTAATTCACTGCGCCATTCCAGCAGAGACTCATCAGGGACACTGTGGGCGGATTCAGAAGCACTTCAGTCCTCTGTGGCGTTCTTTTGTAAAAGCCCAACGCAACCTGAAATAGAAAACAGCATCAGTGTCTTGCAAACACCTGCGAGATGGTGATTGTATTAGGGATTTGTTTATATCTCAGGTTATAAAGAATGGATATAACTGGCTGTAGGATGTTTAACATTGTTGTGGAATTAAGTATTTGTGTCATGACAGGACAATGTATAAGATAAAAAAGGTATTTATGGCTCAAAATTATCCTTGGAAACACCTCTCACTCTGTCATATATATTGCATAAATACATATTTTATATGACAATAATCTGGATTATTCTAAGTCTAGAAAGTCCAGATAAGATAACATTGGCCTAAAATAAGGTTCTACCACGTATGTCCAATGTGCCTGATAGTTCAAGGCCAATAAAAAGAGTGTACACAGTTTAAAAAAGGCTCCATTAGTGGTGACACTCTTGACAGTCCTTTATCATGTGATTTTTATATATAGACTGAAAATGGGTAAATGATCTCTTTGCTGAAAAAAGGTGCCGTGATGATTGTTACATTTTCACAGCCAAATTTACCTTCACTGATTTCTTTGTTGGGGAGGTGGAAGGCATTTTGGCATTTTCCACTCATTTGAATAAGTGGACCTTTCTCTAAAGGATTCTCACAATCAGAGCATTTCCCAAAAGAAACAAAGATCAATGACAATCTTTGGAGATACCTTTAGAACAGAGGGCAGTCACAGTCATCAGTCTAACTGTGTAAAAATCAACAAAATAGGCGACTGATGCCAATATTTCGTTAAAAACAGGCTAACTGTGGTTATGTTGAGGATTTTACTTTTTGATTTTGGCCTATTTCACCAATTTTATTGAATTGACTGTATGAGAACATTTTTCAAATGTGAGACCATCATTTTAGGATGAAAACAAAAAGATTGCTATACAATTAATGTATGAATTATAATGGAAATCATTAAATTTTCTCAAACCGTATCTAAACTGAGTAATCTTAAAACTTAAAAACACTGACCTTGTCATCACATAACACCTCTTACAAAGTCTGTATTGAAGGTCTCTAAAATCTTAGTACATGTAAGGAAAAACCTTGGCACAGATGTTTATTTAATGTAAATGGAGATTACTGCAGTATTTCGTAGAGCAGATCAGAAAGCTCTCGAGTTTAATTTCCCTTCTGAGATCTTTTCCATTTTTATTTCCTGTCCAGTTTCCCCTTTCCTGCAGCCCAAGAGCCCAGGGAAAATGATCCGATGAGTCAACAGCATCAACCTTGGCACATAAGTTAGTTATTTCTATGATTAGTTAGCGAGGGGAGGGAAAAAACACTACCCACTAATTTCACCATAGGCCTGTTTGGTTCCAACAGTGAGCAAAACCAATGACGGAAGCAGCGACCCACTGACGTCTCAGGCCCCTGATCAAATCTGAGGGGCCCCTCCTGCTCCATGAGAAACGTCCAGGTGTATAAAAACAGCAGCAAACCTGGAGCCTTGAAAGACAAAGGACGCACAGAGTGGAGATACAGCAGCTGCTCGAGAACAGGACTTTGGAGACTCAGAAAAAATCAGACAACTTTCTCTTGAGCACATGTAAGATTTTACATTTACATAGAAATGCTTTTAGGTCTATTAGATGGTGAGTTTATTTATCTATTCATTTATTTATTTATTTTGCAGTCCTGGTGTTTGATCAATTTGTGGCTTTGTTCATTTTTGAGTCCCCTGCCAAATAACTGAATATTGAATTTTGCGTCTTATAAATTGCTAATTTTAATGTCAGCAGCAGCTCGATACTTTAAATTAGGTTTGTGGTCGGTGATGGTAACAGAACTAATCTAGTCTAATCGGGTGTTTAGTGCTCACCAGAGTCCGAGCTGTGCGTAATTACGCATTAAAGTCCTCTGAGTTATTATTCTTTCTTCTGTTAAAATTCACCGTCGACTGAGAGAACTGTCAAAGATGCAGTCCGTCTTGGCAAAAAGACTTTTCTATTTTGTTCATTTTCAATTGATAAATGGTCACTTTAGAGTCAGAGAGCTGAGTCAGATACAAACTCAAACGATTTTTCACATTTTCGCAATTCAAATTAATATGATTACTTATCTTGGAATTTGGAAATGGAAAGGATCCGGGCAGTGATGATGAGTGAGAGCATGAGTTCAAAACTTGTAGTTTCTCTGGAAGAAATAGATTTGCAGCGTCCCGGGGATGTTCTGAGAGGTTTTGTCCTGCAGCCGTGCGTAATTACGCATTGGATTCCGCTGCTTTATTTAGCTCTCCTCTGAAAAAAAATTCCTTAAACATGACTAAAATCCCCATTACATGAGTGGATTAAAAAAGTCTATGTCAGAATGGCTTTTCGTGGTTAAACTGCGCTTCCATTTCTCATCTTTTTCCTTTAACGACTCGATCACCACCTGACTGTTGCGCGTAATTTAAGATAAGACATCAAACTTACGGAGAAATGAATTCAGGACAGCTCATCCTCTCTTCGTCGGCAGATTTGTAGGGATTGACTCGCTGGCATTGCTGATTGTGTTCAGGTCAGAGGCAGAATAACCGAGCAGCGTTTCCATCCTCAGGTGTAAAGCGATGTTACAGCGAACCGGCCCCCAGCTGCTTTTCCTAATAGCCCTGTGCAGTGTGTTGTACTCCCGGACTCTGAGTCTCCCATACACATCCATGAGGTAAGAAAATCCTGCCTCCTTTCCGAATAAAACTGTTAAATGTGCTGCATGATTACACCTGAGCAGGTTTGACTCCTGATCACTCAGCTTAATTCTTGACTTTTTTATTCATGCTGTCATCACTAATGTCAGAAAAAAAAACATCTATCATATTTGTTTAGTATTTGTGTGATCTTTTTTATAGTGAACCTGAAAACATATGTGACACTTAAATTTGGATTTTATAGTCCATTACAGTATTTCTATCTCCTACAAAAATGCTATGATAGCCTATTTGAATCTCATAATATCTTTTAATATAAAGTCCTTATATAGTCCATGGAGGGTGTACCATGTTTGTACATTTAAGGAGTGAAATTTGAAATAAGACTCATGTAAGTTTTTCAACAAAATGAAAACCTTGGCACTGTCCGCTTTAGACCATTATAATATCATCAACCAACACAGAATTGGATCCAGAACTATTTGAAATGTGGTGACTTTGCTGTGTGATGTTGTGCAGACCGACGAGACATGCAGACGGTCTGTTCACCAGCGGATACAGCAAACTGCTCGGACAGCTCTCAGCACGGAGGTACCTGGAGTCTCTGATCGGAAAGAGGGTCAGGTAGGTGACTCAAAGTTACCGCTTGAAATAGTTCAAATTGAATTCATGAAGCCTAAATCATCTTTTAAACACCCTTTAACTTTTAGGGTGTACCAGGTTATAGAACTCTGCAGACACTGATGTGTAAACCTGTGAAACTTGGACAGCATGAAAATTAGAGACTAGACGCTTTTTTTTCTAAACCTGGTTACAGATTTATAAAAGATTCATTTTATTTTTCAAGACAAAAAAAGGGGACGAAAACAGATAAAGACAACTGCTTTCAAATATGTAATTGTGTGTAGGAATCTGAAGGCAAAACAAACAAGTCCGCCTAAAACTGTGGGATAAATGTCACCTCAGAGAGAAACAAACAGTCCACTTAGATGATGAGGAGAAAATAACTTTTCTTTTAACTTAGTTTTATCTGCATTTTTCCTTCAAATAATTTAATTTAGAAATGTGCTTGAAAATGAGTCCTTATGACACTCAAGTGCTCAATGAGACAAACAAAACATTATGTTTTTTCAGTCAGAAGTGAAACACAAAGAAATTACATGAAAGTTTTCTTGCCAAAGACTAAATGACATCACATTTCATTATTTCATATAGAGAGAGGTTATTTTCTTTTTTTTAGGGGTAATGTTTACAGCTTAACACCAGAGGACCTACTGACATTTGCAATGAAAAGACCCAACCTGCTTGATGATGCATTTTGTAATTGACTAAACATTTTTAAAGGTTAATTCATGCCATTACGGCTTCATCACGTTTGTTATACAGCCAGGAGGGATACACACACACACACACACAGAAAGAAAAGACACCATGAATCACAGATCCTGAGCTGCATCGACTTTGCATTGAAACCTGCTGCCCTCTGAACCGCGGCGACACTCTGATGCCTTCATTTCTTCTCTTCTGTCCAGTGACGAGCTGATGGAGGAGCCAGTGAAGCGCCACTCAGACGCCATCTTTACAGACAACTACAGCCGCTTCCGCAAACAGATGGCCGTCAAGAAGTACCTGAACTCAGTCTTAACAGGAAAGAGAAGGTAGGAATCAGTCCTCCCCACCTCCACCTGTTTCAGTCTCTGACTTTGAGACCATGTTAATGCAGATCTAAAGCAAAGCATGACTCAGCAGCTGCACTGACACAACCCCCCCCTACACAACAATCAGTGAAGCTTCTAGGTGTCATTACTTGCTTTATTAAGTTCATTTTATGCTTGAGGAGCCAGTGCGGGTGAACTTAACAGTGTTTTCTCTTCTTGCTAACCCCCATTTAATGCATTTGCTAAAGCCCTAAAATGATAAATACACAGTATCCTCCTCCACAACACTTTACAATAGATGTTTTCTAGTAAACAGAAGCATGTTAATGAAACACCATTAAGTAGTTGATATTTCTAGCATTATATGAACGCAGTAGAAGCAAGAAGTGTTGTAATTCTGATCAGCTGATAACTGAACCACAAAGCTACCTCTGCCACTTGAAGGTTTTTGAGACACTGAGCTTAAAAAAGATACAGACAGTTAAAACACCAGCAACGTTGCTGAACATGCTTGTGTATTTGAGACAGAAATTAAACACACATCGCAAGTACAGCCAAAATCATTAGATCCTATGACAACAAAAGAACTTTTAAACTACAAATCTTCAGACAAAGCACATTTTGATATATGATTAAGAAATAATACAATAGTACTACAACTGAAGGAAAAAAAGACTTTTCTTATCCATCCTGCTTCTCCTGATTGAATCTTAGACTTTGAGATATTCACATGAATAAGATGTTATGGAATAAAACTATTCATTTGTATTGACGTTCCTCTTTCATGCAAAACGCACACAGCCTAGAAGATCCTGGAACCAGCGACCCGGAGGAGTCCAGGGACGAACCCAACGCCTTCCAGGAGAGCTACAACGACATCAACGTAGATCACCTCCTAAACAACTTTCAGCTGGTGAGAAAACACACACATAAATGTTTGCATTGTCAAAAATGGGGCCTATATATGAACATTTAAAATGTGAAATATTTATGATAGTCAAATTTCAGTTGTTCTCTGTCAGTAACAAAGTTTCCTCTGCATTTTTTTTCTTTTGCAGCCGCTTTGAGGAGGGGACTGTGCTCGAGTGAATACCTCAAGTCATCCTCATGAGACCATCCATTAAAAAAAACAACAACATCACAGTATTAATCCAAAGGACATTCAAAAGCCAAACCAACCAATGATGATGTGTTCTCCAATGTGGTTATCTATCTATTCACACACAGTACATGTTTACACTGTATATATATGATATATATACAATACTAGTCGCTAAAAGTTTGTGGCCCAAAGCCTCTGTGGGTCGCTCTGAGCAACACGTGCAGTTTGGTTTAATCATTGTTTCAAAATGGCAACAGTAAATATGAGGAGAAGTGCAAGGTTTACTTTGATTCTAAGACCACTGTTGTTCCATTAACTTTCACTGGAACAATTATCCAGTTAAATCTGAGTAGAGTATGTCCCATCAACTTTCTGTAAAACATTTGACCCATTGAATGTCAATAGAGCAGCATTAACGTTAAATTGTGTTCCTTTCCCATTGATTTTCAGTGGATCTACTGTAACTTTAGCTTTAAGTGATCAACGTTTGTTCAGTTCATTTTGAATGATCAATAAGTCTGATTGAATTCTCGTGAATTTTCATTCACTAAAGTCCCATTTCTGTTCCATGAAACTTCAAATGAATCATGGCCTACTTGTATAAAATTGAATTAAATTGAATATTTGTCACATTTTGAGTGAAATGTGTCCCATCAACTTTCATTTAAAGGGAACGTCAACTGAGATCAAAATCATTGAATTTGATTGAACATATTGTTGCATTAGTGACAAATATTTGTCCACTTGACTTTAAATAGACTTTCTGTGTGACTAACCACTCAGTCCATTAATTTTCAATGGAACACTATCATTACCACTTTCAGTGTTATAACAACATTTCACTAGAATATTTGTCATATTTTGCTCCAAAATAACTGTTCTATTAACTTTCAATGGACATTTTTCCCTCAATAACATCTATTGGAACAAGTTTTCCATCAAATTATCAAATTTGAGTGAAGTTTAACTTTCATTTAAAGATTTGATCTCTTGAACGTCAATGGAACAGCACTTTTTAAATTGTTTTCAGTGTATTCAATTGCCCTTTAGCGTATGTCGAGATATCTTCAAATGGAAAATCTGTCCAAATAGATTCATGTTAACTGTTTAATAGAGAACTCTAGCACCATTGGTTTACCTTTATTACGGTGAAATATTTTTGTTTTATCAAGATAAAAGCAGCAACAGAACATCTGTTGAGTTATATTAAAATTAACAGTTGCCGCATCAACCTTCATTGGTGCAGTCACGATCTCAGTGTTAGCTGAATTGTCGAAGAGAATCCAAACATATGATGATATAAAAGGGAGATACGGGAACGAGAGGAACACATTTGGATGGACACAGATGCATATAATCACTTTATACTATTCAATATGTAGAGCAAAGACATTATAACTGAGCATAGACCTGCCTTTAGAGCATATAGTGATGTACACCACTCACCAAATAAAAGATATTGGTTTATTTTTCAAAGCTGAGTCTTTTGTCTGGCTGATTGTTTGACGATTGGAGTTTTAGGACACTAGAAGAAAATACTATAATGTAGATAACAGAATTTAAGCTGCTGATATTTCTGTGCTTTTTAAATCAAGACATTTTATTGGGTCTTTTTCCAAAAATTTAATTACTATGACTAAAGGTCTGGCTAATATGTGGGTGTTCAGCAGCCCTCTATAGGAGAATGTCAGCTCCAGTATTATGCAATCACATGAGCTGTAATGTATATTGCTGTCGTAGTTTCTAAATGAAAAAGATGGACGTGATCATGTAGACAGACGTGACCTTTTGACATTTATAAGTATAAAGCAGCAAGCGACCTTCACTTCTTCCCCATGGGTGTCGACAGATTGACGTGAAGTACAGTAACACTGACATGAAGACACTGCGTACACACAGAGAGGTTTATTTTCCCTTAAAATGCCCCTTTCTTTCCTCGTTGAGAAAAGTAATTTAATTGACACAATCTTGCCGACTCTTCAATTTCTGCGAGAAGCCAGTCTGAAGAATTGTGGGTAGATTTGTCTCTGAGAGTATCCTCTCACTGTACTATAACCATAAATAGACATATAACGAAACACCAACTTCAGCACCACGGACAGCGACAGTCTCAGCATCTGCTGCTCTCTTCCTCAGGTTGTTGAGTCTTGAGAAAGGCTTTTTTTCCTCTCAAGTCTCAAATTTAAGCAAAAAACATAACCTTTTATAAAAACAAAAGAATATATTCCTGTCAAGGAATA
>JBAJHX010000033.1:18089380-18158596 GCA_037176925.1 Amniataba percoides
TTGTGTATGGCTTGTGTGTATGTGTCGATATCCATCTAGGTATATATATATATATATATATATATATATATATATATATATATATATATATATATATGTACACACGTGGTGTGTGTGTGTGTCCACTCTCCAGGACATTTCTGATTACTGCCTGCTTTGTAGAGAGGCTTCACTCATTAACTCTCATCACTGCTGATCTTAATGGACCAAACAGAGTAAAAATAGACAGACAGAGAGGGCTGCAACCTTTTAACACAAAGCACTGTGTGTGTGTGTGTGTGTGTGAGAGAGTGTGCTTAAGCTGAGCTCTCCTATCTACGCTGAAAGACTCAAGTAGCTCTGCTGCAGACACCCATACATCCACACATGTGACTCATAAATCAAGCGCTTTGTGAGTCTCTTTTGGTCATAACATCGTATTCTTATTTTTGCATGCACTGCTAATCACTCATCACAGAAATAAGTAAGAAAAGCTGTTTATGAGTGCAGATTAAATCCTGCAAAGGTCCCTGTTGAAGCTTCATTTATTGTTCTGTTCTGTAGTGATGTAAAGAAATCACCAAGCTTTACGTTGTTCAGTAAAGAAATGATGCCCTTTATTGTGGATAAAGCATAAGCATGTTCCTTAATAAATATGACTGCGCAAGTTTAAGATAGACTTCACTTTCTTTTCTTGACAAACGGGTCTGTTGTTTTAAAACTTTGTTATCATCTCAGAAAGACCCATACTGTCATTTGGGGGATTTCACCTGTCACAAAAGTCACTGCAGCTGAAATTCACAGGGATTTATAATTTCCCATCGAAATGCAGTGACCTCACTAAACTAAGTTAAGCTAATTTCTTATCATTCCTAAATAATCCTAATAAATTAATAGTAGTATATAAGTGAATTTTTTCTGACTAATTTAATCTAAACAAAAGGTCCCTAAAAAAGCAAACATTTCCCCTTAAAAATGCATGAAAATGAGGCTGGATGGTGCAAAGGAGGTGAATTAAGGGGTAGAAAACGTCATACTCGCTAACAGGCAATGTGCATAGTGTATTTGTTCTGCCGTTTTCAGACTAAAAACATGAAGTAACAGCCTCAGTCTGGGGACTTGATTCATTTCCGGCTTCATTCTGGTCTCCCTGCGGGCGCTTGGGTGACAGCTTCGTTTCGGGGCTTTTACAGTTCAACTTTGGTGACATACGGCCGATTGACATGTGGAAGTCACTGCGCATCAAGATCATCAACCTGAAAAACACACACACACACACACACACACACACACACATTGCTCACACGGTCCAGATGTTCCCCTGTCATACACCAACCTCCCCTCCCTCCTCTGTCCTTGGGCTGAAATTAGCTATTTCTGCACAAAAAAATGAATAAGAGTGAACTTCAAAGGATGAGCAGATAAAACACAAAAAATAATGCCAGAAAAGAGGAGAGAGAAAAGGGACTGATGGGAAGAAGAAAGACGTGTGTGTGCTCTGTTGTCAGGAAAACACACATAATAATCAAATAAAAACATATTTTCTTGCTGTTCATTTAAAATATTTAATTTCTTATTTCATTGAACCAAGTTGCTCTAAAGGTTAACAAAAGCCCTGCCTGGTCAACACCTGTTTATTAACACACACACACACACACACACACAGCCAGCTGGAGTGACTTTTACAATTAGCAGCAGGTCTGATTGTGTTTGGGATGTGTCTCGGTGGAGCAGCCGATCAATAAATCTGCCAGATAAATGACCCTGAGTCGCACAGGGAGCGAAAGGCCACAGCACAGACTAATCAGCGGCCGACACCGCAGCAGCATCAGCAGCTCTGACGTTTTACAAAATAGTCCATTTAGCTCCATCACCGTGACATTTTCTTACATGTTAGGTGTGCAGCTGCTGCTCTTTCCTCCTTTTGTCAACACGCCGGAGTCTCATCTTCAAGCAACAGATTTGTGTCACTTTAAGGCCAGCAAAGGTTATTTCTCTGTTAGTTTTTAAACATACACATATTTCCTTATCTATTCTTTTTTAAGTTTTCCAGTTTTAAAAAAAATGGAAATCTTGTCATGGTGGCACTGTTTCTAAACTACTTCCAGCACAGATGTGGAAAACATTGGCTGATATGATGACGTATCAGTCAATTTTAGACTGACAGTACTTCCTCATTTCCTTTAGTAGCATTGCACGTAACATCCCGTGAAACCACACACAACACTTCAACTGTCAAATTTGTTCGGATTATATGAAATATAAAGTTCAGTCTTTATGCTAAGCTAAGCTAACCAGCAGAGTATTATTCAGGATGTGAACCACAGGAGGCATGAGTTTTCCTGTAAACACGGTTTGTGAAACTCTCTAAAATATTTGACTGTTTTCCCCACAATGTTTCTTCAGTATCATGGATTATACTTAAAATGATGATATTAGTGATGTATGATTGCACGATGGTGATTCGTCAGTAACTCACTTACATACTGACGTGCACGCTGTTCTTGTAGCGGCGCAGCATCATAAATGTCACACTTTAATCAGAAATTTTTTTTATTTAATTATCACACATTTTTTTTCTGGCAATTAGTGTCTTATTTGTTCAACTATAAAAACTAAACATAGAAATAAAAAAGATTGAAAAGTTTTAAGTTGTAAATGTTCCACAAATTATGTCATAATAGAAACATTTACATTTTTTTTAAGTATGTGCATATACATTAAATGAGAAGAGTCATTTAACACCCCAAAATAGCTGGAGGCAATGCTCTTTCAGCCATGTTGTGACCTGTGAGGGAAAATACCAACACTAAACTATATTTTAAAGACTAAACACGAGGTGATACAGCGTTTTATGGGGAGCTTTGACTGTCCTGCAGTGATGAACCAGCAGGTTTTCCACGTCACAGGACATCCAACTGAACAGCAGTGATTTCCATGCAAGAGCTGACACATGAATGAAAGTTGACTGATGTTTGCATGCGTCATCCCAACAAAACACACACACGCACGCAGCAGCCCAGCTGTATGAGAGACAAATGGGTCATCCTGAAAATGTCAGAGGTAACTATCTAATGTCAGTGATGCTATTTGAAGCTTCATCACTCTCCGAAACAAGCGATGACAGATTCAAGCAAACTCCTTTTTTAAGGGGAAAGTGGGATTTTTGTCCTCAAAGGGCCGCTGAGTGTTTGTTTTCAGACGGCCTCTTCTCAGAGCTCCAGGTCAGATTCTCAGCCATAAAAAAAATCGTTTATCACATTTAAAACCTTTTTTTCTCTCTTTATCTCTAAAAAATGAAAACAATGATAGTAAATGGGCTAACATGCAGAAAACTTTGGTATGAAAAAGTCACAAGTTGGTGGTGATTGTAAGACTTATTCATTATAAGTCATTCATTATGAGTCATTATAAAGTGCAACAGAAGCACACTGAGTGCATGAAATTACCATAATAAAAGAGTGATATATTGAATATAATATAACACCTCACCAGGGACATCGAACTATATTTCATTTCATTTTCTGACTTTTGTTTAATGATTCCATGGAAGAAAAGTTTCTCTTCGTCTTGATAATCAATCAAGTATTAAATAATGAATGATTTCATCATTACATTATTGACACTTCTTGTAGTTTATAGATGTATAATTTCTCCCAATGAGAGACAAAACATTTTCAACCGTACTGCCGACAGCAGGACAGAGAAAATAGTAAGTAAAGTAAGCAAATGTAATTCAAGACTCTTTAATACCTTCTGAAGCTGTTTTGAAAAAGAAAATACTCAGATTTAGGGTTTTTTTTAATATGGATTAAAAAAAAAGGATCCCACCCTTTCCTTGATGTGACTTGATTGCATCTTTCCATTAGATCGTTCTTTGCTGGAAGTGTTCTAGTTTCTAGTTAAGACATTTATTTTTTATGGACTAAAAGATGCTCCAAAGCCACAGAAGACAAGATACCACTGTTGAGCTCCCCGTTAAATTATTTAATACATCACATCTTTAATTTGAATAATAGCCCACCTGTCTGAGAAAATGATTTCCAGTGTAAATGTCAAACCAACACTTATTGAGTAATGTTTAAATGTTATTCAGCCTTTTTTCTATTTGTGTGTGTGTGTGAAATGTTATTACCCACAAGAAGCTGTTGCTTCTGCAAAGACTGGAAATAAATCTTGCAAGACAAAATTTCTCCCACAAACATAAAAGTTTCCTACTGACTTTGTTTAAATGTCCAGCATATGCTGCTTGAAGAGTTTCATTGCTAAATAAGTTGAACATATTTTGATAACACGTTCTGACATGAATGATATTTCACAATACTGCAGAATAAGTCAGGTCTACCTATTTATCTATGCGTTTGTATGTGAAAGTTAAAGTGCTCAGAATGCAGCTAAAAAACTTAATAGTTGTTTTCTTATATCAAGTTTCTTTTTAATCCTATTTGTTATGACATTTGTGTTTTCATCATTCATTTTTTTATCCTGATTTTACTGACTAATTAGTGAAAGTGAATTTTTAGCTTCTGTGGTTTGGTAGAATACAATAATAACTTCTGCAGTTTATGGATGTGAATTAAAGACAGTTTACCGTATTTGAAAGTTAAAGCTTCTTACTTTTGTCTTTTACTGAATTTCAAACATACTCTGAAAGAAGAACAATGAGCACAGTTTATCCAGAGATGAGGAGCAGGACAGAGGAAACGATGCTGCCCTCTACTGAACAAGTTGAAATACCAGAGAATCTGAAAACTCTTAATTTCTCTTCAAATCAGAATCACCTGTTGTCTCCCTTTAAATTTCACTTCAGTGATTAGTCAGATGTTGTACCTTTGTACATTCTCACATAGCAGAAAGGGATTTCTCTGCAAAAGACTGAAAAAAGACTGAGAGCAGAAAAGTGTTTTGTAGACTAGTTTACTGTTTTATACAAGCACAAAAATAAAGAGGATTGTGTGGAGAAAGAACCAGGAACCATTTAAATTTAAATTAATGTTTTAAGTTAGCTAGTAGAAATGTGTTAACTCAGTGGAGAAATGACCTCTTATGACAACTATCTGTAATTTTAAATTCTTAAACTGCCATATAGCTTCAAGAGTGAGTTGGAAACAACTGGAAATGGCATATTTGGTGACTTTATCTTAGTTTGTTTTAAAATGTAAAACACATTATAACGAAAATAAGAATCTACTTCCATTTTCTCAGCTGTAAACCAAAACTGGCATCAAGTATGTGTAATTTCTGAAAATACACACTATTTAAAACTCAAACTTATATTGAAATAAAAAACTTCATTGGTAAAGTGAAATAACTTTTTGTACTTTGTACTTTAAAGTGACCACAAACTGAAGTTGTGCCTGCAGTCAGAGATAAATGTTGCATCAAAGAACCACAAAAACACAAGATAAGTTTTATGAAACGTCTATTTACAGGAAATACAAATAGAGTAAATATGAACATTTACAAGACCTCTTTAGGATCAACATTTATTAAAATACGTATAAAAAAAAAAACTATTCAAAAGTGACATACACATTGCATTGTTAATATATTTACATCCATTTCATTTTAAAACATAATAAAACTGTACAATTTAAAGCCTATAAGTCTGCATTTCTTTTTTTGGCTTCACATTTGTTTGTCGCTCACAGACGACAACAGTTTTAGCCAGATGACACTTTCTGGTTGATTGTCCCAGTAGTGTGACGTCATACTATTTTATCAAGTGCTTCAGTCAGTTCCGGTCATTCAGTAAACTACGGCTCAAAGTAACAAAGCATTAATGCCACAATGCACATTCAGAAGTCGTTCCAAGGCCAAGCATGAGGACTTTTTTTAAAAACTCCCTTCCCGTCGTCCGAGCTTTGGAGGGAGCTGCCAGAAACGGTGCCAAGATGACCCGCCCTGTTAAAACAGTCAGTGAATAAAACCACAGAAACCCCGTCACAGGCGCCTGACGTTCCTCTTGCTGCGGGCGCTGCCTGGTACGATCGGGCTGCACTTTGAGGAGGAGAAGTGGGTTCGGGGTTTCACCACTCTGCAGGGGGTCGAGCCGTGGAAAGCCTCCTGGCAGTGGGTGCAAAAGTCAAACAGACAGCTGGGGCGTGTGCACGTGGCCCTCTGAACCTCGGCCAGATGAGTCGCCGGCGAGCCGCAGCGCTTGCAAGGACGCAGAGACTGGTGCTGCTTCAGGCTGCTCGCGGCCTGAAGAGAGGGAACAAAACAAAACCATGTTTAAGTCCAAAGAATTCATTTTCATTCAATACATTTTCCATAAAGTAAACCTGATTTATTCACTTCTGTGTGCATAAGAAACTTTGCTCATGGCAGCAGGTTTTGCTGTGTGGCATTCAGATAATATAACTTGATAGGAGGACTGTAATACTCAGCTGATAAATAATCATTAATTGCAGTCTTAATTTAGACACAAGCGCTCACCTGCATGTATTCATTGAACCGTGTGCATTGGGAATTGGGCGTGCTGCCCTTCTGTGACGAAGCCGTCCGTCTGTTGAGCCTGCAGGTCGGGGTGGATGAAGAAGAGGATGAAGATGGAGTTCCTGAGGAGGCCAGGGTCTGCATGCAGGACAGCACCACCCTGGAGACCTGCATATCTCTGGTCAGGCCTGTTTGTCTCAGGGAGCTCCTTGACTCCTAATAAAAGAATAATAAGGTAACATTAAAATATGAAATACATTTCAGACACACATTTAGAAATTCATACATCTTTGTCTAATTCTTTATCTTCATTTAAGTTATAAAAGTCCAGCATTTTAAAATGAATACTTAGTGTAGCTGAAATGTTTGGGTAAATAATTTCTGTCCTTGTATCATTTATGTATTAATCGGCTTTGTTGTGTTACATCATCCTGTTGACCAGTTCCCACAGGGATTAACAAATGTTCATTCTTCCTTAAAATTAAAATGTTTGCTTTGACACAGAGGTGTTAAATGTCTCATGGTTGCCAAAGTTGGATGAATGCATCTTTATTGAGGAATCTGAGTGTCCAGTAGTGTCTGTAAAGAATAACGCTCTGCACAAACATGTATGTGGGGTTTGCTGCTGGTAGGATATAAAGTGACCGGCAGCATTAAACTACCAAATGTTTGCACCACAATTGTGTTTTATTCAGTGCGAGTACACTTGTGTGGGCTTGTGTGTGTTTCCTCACCCTGAGGGCCTGCTCGGCTCTTTGACATCTGCTCATACACACTTCGTCCTCACAGATGATCTTCCTCCACGTCCTGCTCACTCTCCTACAGCTGTGGGATGAGAAGAGTTGAAAGTTTTATATTTTAGAAACAAAGTATTGATTTGTGATGTAACCCGAGTGTCCCTCTACATATTAAAGCATCTGTAGTTTACCTAATGAGGTCCATGTCTCCCAGCAGGGACAGGATGTTGGTCAGGATGCATCTCATGTTTCTAGACAGCAGAGACGAAAACACGTCAACAAACTCCTGACCCATGTGGCCTCCGATCACCCGATCCAGCAGATGATCCTCCGCTACTTTTTGGACGACGCTCCAGTCATACCTGAGATACATGAAACAACTGTTATTCACATCTTAACTCAATCTAAACTTATTTAGTTTACCCAAAACAAGAACTTTAAGACTATAAGACAATCATCCAATACACATTGTAGAAAAACAAATTCTCACTCCCTTTTTACAATGTTGACCTAAAGATGTTTAGTTATTCTCCCTCTAAATACTGCTTAAGGATTGGTACCACTCAGTGTGTACAATTATTGTGTTTCTACACCTATTTTACAGACAGGAGGAAGAGCTGCCTTTGTTGCCAGCTGCGCAGTCACAATATGAAAATGTAATCCTACCTCTTATTCTTCTGATAGCTCTTGGCGAGCTCTTCACACACAGCCTGCTGAAACTTCACTATGGGCAGGTTGGGGTCGCTGTGATGGTTGGATGGGGTGGACGACAGCGAATACGCTGCTGTTCTCCTCCTGTGACGACCCACAGGAGTAGAAGCCGCCACCGCAGAAGCTGGGCGAATAAAGTTCGTCCTCCCTTCATATTTGGAGGGAGATTTCTTTGGCGATGTTGTCTTTCCTTGATGTGCAAAGGCAGGGGGAGGCAGCAGGGCTACTGAGGGTTTGTGTTCATCCTCCTCGTCCCCGTGGTGCTCATCAATGTGACTGTTGTGCAAAGACAGGTAGCCGCTGTCCTCAAGCCCTTCGTCCAGAGTCCTGTCATGCTCCCTGTTTGTGCTGTTCTCCTTGTTGTAGATCCCCTTGTTGAGCGAGAACAGCACAGTGGTTCCTCCTGCGGGGGGACACTGAGGTTTGACGGGGGTGGGCTCCTTCACCGGGGAGGCTTTGAGGCAAAGCACCTTTGACCCTGCAGCATAGTTTTTCTCCATGTTGCTGGCCATGGTTGCCTCGTAGCCAGGACACTTCATGGTGGCTTTCTCACAGTGAAACATAAACACCACTCACTATGTTGATATCTGCATAAAGAGAGGCAGATAAAGACATTTTGTTAGGTTTAAAACCTGGTTGTGGGTATCAAGCCTACAAAGCAACATGGCATCCCCCATGCAACGTAACTAGCTTCATTGCCTCTAATAAAAAAGCTAACAAGTAAGTAGCCTGGCATTAAAGAAATAAATAACACAACTACACTGCTGTTAAACTGTTTACACAAAAGAAGCTGAACGCATTTTAAAAGCAATTCCGCCAATTTATTTTTCGAAATTGACTTTTGGCGCGATGGAGATTTGGCGGAAAGGCAGCAGTGACGTGAACAAACTCGCTCTGCAGGCTTAAACCCACCACGCTTTAACTTTCTGCATTTTGCTCTAATAACACGCATGTTGTGATGAAATATGCTGTGCACAGACAGATGAAAGCACCGTGCCAAATAAACTCAATGGATGACTCATTTAATGACTTGCATTTATCATTACGCGCGTACTGCGAGCTGCATGGGAAGTAGCCTTAAAACATAAAAAAGAAAACCGGACTAGTTTGTAACCTCTTGTGAGACTTCATAGAAACTATTACACGCAAATAAACTGTGAGATTTAGCATATTTCGTATTGTTAGTTGACATTTAAATACCCAAACTGCTAAATTAGCAAGCTAACTAAGGCAGCTGCTTTATTTATGACACTTATTCATTGATGCTGGGGTGTTGGAGGCTTAGAGAAATAAAGTTAAGGTTCTTACCTGGTGTTTTCTCTTTCCTAAAGGCGACTTTTCCCTCCTTTTAGCCGCCGAGCTAACTCTCTGCTGCCGCCCGAGTTTAAAACGCTCTTCGACTGAAAAATCCGCCAGTTGTTTCTCCACGTTTGAAATCCGTGCGTAAAAGGCGCTGACCAATCACAGCAAAGCGGGCGCACGGCCCTTTAAACCATCCACCAATGGGAGACGAGATTTTTGGAGCGCTTGTGTACTGACGTCAGCGCGCAGTCGACGTGGTCTCACCCCCCCACAACTTCCTGTAACTGTCGTGCTTTTATTTTGACATCACCCTGTTGTGAAAGAAAATAAATGTGCTTTTATTTCTGAAAGTTTTACTTTAAAACTATGTGTTGTTTTTTTCTCTTGGACAATGTCACACAGAGAAACACTTACAAATTCCATGTTCAAAAAGTAAACTTACAGGTAACAAACATTGATTTATTGTTTTTACGAAAGAGTTAAAATTATGCATTATCTCAATTTAATACTCCAAACTACAGGTAGTTAAAACTATAGCATCATATTAAAAGTATTTTTCATGTGTCATGTATTTGAATTGTTTCCTTGTAAGAAAAAAGAAGTAGAAAGTGAAAAAGAGAAAATTGAAAACATTTAAAAATGCATTAACATGGCCAATCCATAGTGTGTTTCAGTGGTCAGACTTACAGTATCTGAAGCATCAGAAGTTAGAAAACCTCAGCCAAATTGACCATAAGGCTTACACCATTATATTAACATGAATAATGGCAAATGAAATCAGAAAGTAAAATGTGAAAAAAAATAGTATTTTAGCCTAGAAAGTAGAGTTCTCTTTGTCAATACTAACAGGAATCCCATTGTTAAAAAAACAAGAAAAAAGGAGCAAAGACTGGTCGTCCACAGGATGGTTCAGTTCACACCCCCGTCAGGAATGTGTTAAGTGGCTCTTTCATGGAAACCAGACGGGGGGGAGTTGAGAAATGTGTTTGTATTGATACAGGACCTCAGGAAACTACATCAAAGGGGAAACAACAAATCTTCCCAGCCAAACTTCATTAGGATGTTTTCAATATGCCGACATTCAGCACAGTGATACAAGGAGACAAAAAACAGAACAGCTGTAAAATGAAGTAAGAAAACTATTCAAGACCAGTGACAGACATGAAAGAGACAGACAGAGAGTGTGAAGCTGTGTACGTTGCCTGGGGAGGGGACAGTTTCTAAGCCTTTAAATGCTTAACATTGTTGCATACTGGAGAGCATAATGCTAATTTAACAATGATCCCAGTGGCAACCTATTTTCAACTCAAAGCCTAATTTACAATTCCACATAATGATTTCAACTACAACTACAACTAAATATATGGTGCATTTCATATATTTACATCCACCATGAAATTGCAGGGAAAAACCTTGTAAATGTCACCCTGCAAATTCATTTTTTACTAGAAATATATATTCTAGAAAGTTAGCTGTTGTTAGTTAGTTAGTGATCATATTTATTTCAGCATCTTTTACACTCTGCACCATTAACCTTTACATCAATTTATATGTGCTGATTGAGATTGTGATTTACATTTGTCATGTCTCTTGACTTCTACATTGATTTATATTTTACTGACTCTCAGACTTTTATTTTGCTGCTCACAAACACTTCCTGTTGTCATTTTGTCTGCAGAAGAAGAAACGTCGTACCCAAATGCGCATGCGTGGCACAACCAATATGTCTGCGCCCTACAGCAAGGTGGTAAAGAAACAATATTTTCATAACGAGCATTAACAAACATTTATTATGTAGTTTTTAGAGGATATATGACTTAAAACTGTTTCCTTTAAGTAACACGGATGTTTCCGGCAACAGCAAAAACGCATCATCTTACTGTTATTTCATCTGAAAATCATATTTATCTGAAGAAGTCTTCAGTGAGTTGTTTACTTGATCAAATGCTATTAGTTTTGTTTATTGCTTGAAATCCAATGAGACAAAGCTGGTGTTTTTAGTCTCCGATATAATTTTCAGGCTCTGTATCCTCGTCTGCTGCAGAAATACAGTACACGACTGATGCTAACGACGTGAATCTACCTTAAAATCAAAATTAAGCTCAATTAATGCATGCCGAATTCAAGAATACATCTAGTGGATACAGAGTATATCTTAATATAGGAGTTGTAGAGTTATATTTATTTGTTGATCAAAAACCTCTAAAATTCTAATATTTTTCAATGAGATTTGGTATACTGCTCTTGCGACACTGAAGAAGAACATGTAAGAGAAATCATATGTTTGTTCTGCCACAAAAATGTCCTACAGAAGAGCTCTAAACCTTCTTCCAAGAGGGAAGGGGTGTGTCAGTAGTCTGTGGATTCATCCCTTTAAAAAAACACCAAATGTTATCAACCAAACTGTTAGATTTAATGAACACATCAACAATCACTGTGGTTGGACTACAAGGACTCTCTACACTGGTTCACCGTTGATGGTGGCCAAGCTGTTGTCGGCAGATGAGCTTTTTGCCAAAAGGTCTCTGCTGGAATACCTGAGGAGGATGGAGACAGAGTACAGTGACTGTCTGAGAGCGGTCAACAGCAGCGGGGTGGAGGAGCAGTACAACGATGATGACCTGAGGGTCAAGAGGACAAGAGTGTCCCTGCTGGCCCCTCTTATCCAGAGCATCCAAGAGCTGGACACCAAAGAAAGAGAGCTGTCTGAGACTGAGATGCTCCTGAAAGGTGAGGCTGCTCTGCTGCTGCAACACAAACACAAGAAATAGTTTGATTCAGGGTTATAGGTGGAATATGTTGAATGAAAAATCTAAAAATCCATTTATTTTTCCACAATAGGTATTTTTTAATTCAATGTACATGTGAAGATTACCATGTTCTGGTTGTGATTAAAAGCTAAATTCGTCACCCTTCTGCATATAGTGACACATTAAATTGTAAGAAGTGTTTGGATCAAAATGACTGGACGGCAACAGCCAATTCAGGCTAATCCGGTGTTTGAAATACATGTCAAATGTGGGTAAATCTTCATATTACACAACATGTTTTTGTTTTTCTTCAAAGATGAAGACCCCGCCCTGCGAGAATTGGCTGAGATGGAAAGAGAAGGCTGTTTGCAAGATATTCAAGATCTTCGTCAAAAGGTAGCGCTCTGATATCTCATAAAGAAAGGAAAAAAGTGTTTCACCTGAACTTACATTAAACCATGAGCTAACTGTGGATGTTTCTCTTTGCTGATATTTGGTCCTGTACTTACTGCACTTCAAATATTCTGTTATTCACGTCTGTCTCTTTTCATCTCTGATAAATCAACACACTTCACCATCAGATTCTGGACCTGTTGATCCCTGAGGAGGACGCAGATCTGAGCGACCTCGTGCTGGAGGTTACAGCCGGCGTCGGAGGCCAGGAGGCAATGCTGTTCACTGCTGAGGTCTGGAACTACGTCCAGAGATAATTTGTTTTAAACTTTTTTGAGTTGAGATCACACATGTTTAATTCATTCATTCATGTAAAATTCAATAAACCAGAACTGAAACATATGATTTTATACCAGGACACCAAAAGGAAACATTAACAAATTAACAGTGACTGAAGAAGAGGAAACAAATGGTTCAAAATTTTCTGTGTATTTATGTGCTGGCTTCTATCATTTCCTCTCTGCTGAAGGTGTTTGACATGTACCAGGGCTACGCTCAGCACCACGGCTGGTCCTTTGACATCCTGGAGCACGTGACCAGCGACTTAGGTCAGTGAACAAAAACACTAATGATAGCAGCCTGCTTAAAAAGACAGTTCACCCACGTCAGGGTGTCATTGTGCCTGGCATGTTAAAACCTTGCCAAATAAAGTCAAATTGGAATGGAGAGCTCAATTGCTCGTCAGTGTTTGGATAACACAGTCATGTAGTATAATTTTCTGTTGGTGCGAATCCCTGCACACAAGAGAAACATCACAGTGTGAATGATATCATCTGGTGTTTCTGTATGAGAGGGATGGTGATGAGGTGAGCTGATAGTTGGATATTTAGTGTATGTCATTGCAGTAACTGAGACTGAACACAAGGGGGAGTTGTTACCACGCCACATTCTTGTAAATGCTGAGGTTTTCCCGTATGATATATAATGTGCACATATAATGTTATGTCAGGAAAAAGTGGAAGAAGCTGCAGATTTATCACTTTTTTGAAGACAGGTTAACAACAATTTGTCTCTCTCTGTGATATACATACTGTGATAAACACTTGCAATATCTCCATATCATTGCATTTGGCAGTAACATTTTCTTATCGATACTTATTGCTCAACTATGACCAGGTGGACTACGTCACGCCTCGGCCAGCATAAGTGGCCCCGAGAGCTACAAAAGGATGAAGTTTGAGGCTGGAGTCCATCGAGTTCAGAGGGTTCCCAAGACTGAAAAACAGGGCAGAATGCACACCAGCACCATGACTGTGGCTGTACTGCCCCAACCCACTGAGGTAGAGCTTTACAGGAAGGATGGCTCAAACACATACAGCATATTCACATCTTGTTTTTTCTTACTGTTAAAACAGCCCAGCTTTCCCACAAGAGCCACTGCAGATCAAGTAAAAAACTCTTAGAGAGCATCTTGTTTCCTTAATATGATTCCTTCCTGTTGAAATAGGATTTAGGATGGGAATTATTCTGAATTGTGGATTGACGGGATATCTACATCTGTTAGAGACAGTTTGTTGTGATGGGAGGACTGAAGCGAAAGCTATTTTTTGTTCTGTATTTTCAGCATTCAGCATTCATCATATAAACAAAATAAATAGAGAAGAAATATGAAATACAGGTATTATATTTTGTTGTGACTTTATAGAGTTTTACATCAGTTGTTTTCATTTTAATGCCTATTTTGGTTTTGGTTCTTTCTCCATTTTTCTACTCATTTACCATGCAGTTATGATGTATATTAATTGGTTTGTTCTTCTGATCATGTGCTGTCTGTTTAGGTGTAGGTAAAGTATTTGTGTCTGTGTGTTCCTCTCAGATCTCATTCACGATAAACCCAAAGGACCTGAGAATAGACACGATGAGAGCGAGCGGAGCTGGGGGTCAACACGTCAACACCACAGACAGCGCGGTCAGAATAGTCCATCTTCCTACAGGTAAATAAATTTCTGTATTTGTATACAGGAAGTTCACATTGACATAAAACCATGTCTGAAGAGAATTCCTTGTGCAATGTTGCCAATTCTCTGTCAGCAAAATAGAAATGATCAGTCCTTATGAGTTTTAGGACTGTTGTTTGTTCACATCATGATGTTTGTGTTTGTGGTCTTTAAAAAAGTCATGTGTAAAAATCAAGGTTAGTTTAAGAAGGGTTTCACCGTTGTGTGCCTACAAGGGCCTTTCTTTCTCTGCAGAGTAGTTATTATTAAATGAAAATAAGCTAAGTGCAATGTCCTACATCAGGTTAATACTTGTGTGTGTGTGTTCGATAGGTGTGGTTGCAGAGTGCCAGCAGGAACGGTCCCAGCTGAAGAACAAGGAGAAAGCCATGAAGGCTCTGAGAGCAAAACTGTACAGCATAAAACTAGAGGATGAGATGAGCAAGCGCTACAACCAGCGTAAAGTACAGGTGAGGTACAGTTTAAAGTAATCTGTGAGTATATTCAAATATAATGCAAAATACAGGTCTGACAGATTTCTGATGACGTTTATTTTGTGAAATATCCAGGATGCTGAATTTCATTAGCCACTGTTAATAAAAAGGAATTAAGCAGCCAAATAAGTGAATGAATGTTTTATGAATAGCTGCGCACATTTGGATATTCTAGTGATTTTATAAATTGTTTGCTAAAAAAGGTGGAAAGACTAAACTATTTAAAATAATGGTAAAATATACAAACCCATGCATGTTTTTAGGGATGTTTTACACATTTTAAGAAATAAATCACTCCCTGGATCAAAACTTTACCCATTTCTCTTCTTTCTCATTCTCCAGATTGGCACCAAAGGCAGATCGGAGAAGATTCGAACCTACAACTTCGCCCAGGACCGTATAACAGACCACCGGATCGGCATGACGGTGCACGACGTCAAGGGCTTCTTGCTGGGAGAGGATCTGCTGGACGAGATGAACTCCTCGCTGCAGGACTTCTCCAACCAGGAGGCGCTCATAGAACTGCTGGAAGAAAACAACCAGGGGGGCTCCTGAGTTTGAGGAGCACAGACTCTGAAGGAACAGACACTGCCCATCATTCCCACCCTGCTTCAAATTCTGCAGGACAAACTGAGGAAAAGGAGCATGATGGATTATGGGGGTGGTAGAGTGCTCATGCTTCTGTCCATCCAGAAAAAAAAAAAACCAATAAATAAACAAACAAGCAAAAAAGAGAGATTTGAATTCCCACAGTCGTGTCCAGGAGTGACAGTGTCAGCACAGTGACTAATAAAATGACTCAGCTGTGGAGTGATCATAAAGTCTCATATTTGAGCATGAGCTGTAATAATATTGACTCATTATCAGCGCCTCTCAGACACTGGAAAGTTTCTGCTGCACGGATATTATTCTATTTATTTAACTGATACTGAGATTTATTGACCATTGAGAGACTTACTGCAAATTTTATCGCATTCCAAATATTTGGTCAGTAAGAGGATGTTTTCGGTGAGTGATTGTTCATTTAAAATGAGCAGTGTTTACGTTGCCTTATCCTCAAGAGCTGCAAACTCATGTAAAAGAGTGTATGGGCACTGGAACAAAGTGGGCACCTAAACATAACGCTGATATGTTAAGCATTTAATCCTGTGGGCATCAAACTGCTGCTGCAATAACCTCCACAGAAACAGGAAAAACAGATAAGGGCAAAGATGGAACCACAGTAATGACTAAAACATCATGTCTTGCTCCAGGCAATGATTATTTTTGTGATAGATTAGATTAGATTATTTGTTTGGTATCTAAAATATCAGGAAAAAAAACATTTGCCCAAAGCCCATGTTGGCCTATTCCAATTAAAACAAGCAAAGGTATTGAATTAATTGTTACACACTCAAAACCAGAAAATATTCCCATCTGAGAAGTAGGCCTGCAGTGATTAGTCAGTGAATTGATCAGGCAGTAGGCAGAAAACTAATCTGCAGCTATTAACTAATTTTTCCACCAGATATTTAAATAAAGAAATTGTTCCAGGCTCTCAAATTTTAAGACTTGACACTTTTTTTGAACTTGCATTGTAACAAACAGAATCTTTCAGGCATTATTGCTATAGGTCAGACAAACAAAGGCATTTGATGAGGTCCTCACATTTTTGTGACAAGTCTTTTTCCACCTATCTGATGTTTCAAAAATGAATAATTGAGAAAATAATCAGCAGATTAATAATTGTTAGATGCTTCATGAGAAGCTGGATCTAGTGAATGTTTTTGTATTTTTGCTTAAATGTTTCATATCATTACTTACTGAAGTTGTTGGGTAATGGATTAATGGAAAAATGATTTTCTTATCCCCCCCCCCTTAAATTGATCTATTACCAAATCATTTTCATCAACAGACCAAATGTCCACTCATTTTGGGCTATCGAAAGAAAACCACCTTACCCATAATGCTCAGCGCAGCACGGTTGATTAATCGAGTGTGGATCCGTCGCCCCGTTAGCTAGCTGATAACGGAGTGAGGAGTCATTTTTTTCTACTGAGGAAATTCAGGGTCTAATAACTCAGCTTTTCTGATGATTAATTTGTTTTGGGAAAATGAGGTTGTTGTTTTTCCGTGCCAACACGCCTCCCAGCAGACGAAGCCCCCCCGGTAAAGTCCGCTTTTTCACTCCGACCTTGGTGGCTTTTTAGCGAGTCGGTTCGCTTTGACAACCGGGAGAGGCTCATCTGTCACCCTCGTTTTTTAATCTTCAAAACCTCGCAGTGAAAGTGTCATAGATAATTTTTTAGAAAAAGGAGAGAGGGAGGAGTCCGGTCGAGTTTGGTTCCCGCACCGGAGGAAGGAGCAGGGGGGCCGGCGTGCGGAGGAGGAAGACCCCGCGGAGAAGAAGGGACGCAGCGGGGAGAGAAAATCCTGATGCCCGTGATGGCAAACGAGCCGATCATCCTAAATGTGTATGATATGGTAAGTCGAAAGCTTAAGAGAGCCACAAAGATGTGTGTTTCATTACTTCTGTGCTACTTTATTTCAGTGCTATTGTTATTTTTGTGCCATGTAAATAATGTCAGAACGCTACGCCAAACTCCATTATTAAAAAATACGATTTAATGTTGTTTTGGTTGTCAGCGTACAACTAAAGGTGAAAGGCAAAGACTGAAGATGTTTTTCAAATTATTATGAGCCACTCTTCAATTCGGCATACATCCCACCCCCTAAGTACTCTGCTTTTAATGCAGTTTTAGCTTTATGGATTAGCTCAGCTGTTATTCCTCAGTTATTTTCCAGCGAAATGCACAATGAAAAACAGCAGAGAGTGGAAGAAGTAATTGCAACAAGTTAACTCGACATAAAGTGCTATGACAAGTGGTTTTTACCTTTCAGATTATGTTTAAAACATCAGTGTTTTGTTTTTCCTGGAATACACTAAATACAGTACCAGACTGCAGAACCAGCGTTTTCAAATGGGGCCAGGTCAGAAAGTTTTAAGAATGAAGAGAATAACTTTGAGAGCTAGAGGTGACTCACAAACACACACTTTTTCACTCATCTTACAAAGAATGGGTTTCCATCTCATCTCATCTCATCTGCTGACAGAAAATTGACACGTGACACATTTTACAGTAATCATTGATTATAAGTCACCATTTATTCAAGTGTTTCCTTCAGCCTTTATCCATCCGTGTCTGTGTAAAACAAACCATAGTCTCGCTTTTCAAGGATTTGCAGCACACTCTGGACGAACAAAACAGGAAATCGCAGGAGTCCACGCCAAACTGCCGGCCAAGTGGATGTGAAAGTAAACCAGCAATTTTCACCCAGTCTGCCTTTGTGCTACGGTGGAAAACATGCGCCTCTTTGTTACACAGCGAGGTCGAATTTGAGTCACCATGGTGTCACTGTGCAGGAGTGAGTCAGTGGGCAGCTGGGGGAGCTGGGAATTGACTGATCTGTTGATGAATCATTGATTGATATGGATCCCTGTGGCGGGCACATTACGCTTAAAATGGGGATTGTCTTGTTAAGGGTTATAAAACAGTAAGAGTATGTGCTTTTTGGGGGGGATAATGTACATGGAAACCCACAACTTGCCATAAATGTTCAGGCTTTTCTTCCTCCTTATTCATCCACGTTTTCATCTCCTTTCCCATCCTCCCCATCAGATCATCAAAACATACTGGAGGGATCAGCATGTTTCTATTTCTCATGTTTTGATTTTATTTTTAATCTGATTTATTGCGGTTGTGTCCCTTTTTTTAGCTGCAATATATCACCACAGGTTTGATGTCAGGAGGTTGGAGGCTGTTTTTTTAATGAGGAATAACATGAAGAGCTGCAGAACAAGTCTGTTTTTCTTACAGTAGTACAGTGTGTTATCTGCAGCAGCGTTACACACTCTGTGAAATCAGGGCTCGGCTTTGATAAGTGCTGCTCCCTCTCATATTTATCCCCATAATTACTCCATTTGTTCCATCCCTCTTTCCTTAATCAGTGATTTATGCTCTTCTTTACTTCCCATCTTCCTGCTCTACTTTCTTTCCCTTTTCTACTCTCATCTCTTCATTCCTCCCCCACTGCCCTTATCTCCCTCTCTTCTCTCACTTCTCTCCTCCCCCTTCTGTCTTTCGCTTCCTCTCGTTTCTCACTCGACTTGCAGTCCACATTAGTTTCTTCTCAGTAAAGACTGGAGAGCTTTTTTATCTCCGTCTCCCTTTCATTCACGTGAAGGGCTGCAGGGGCCTTGGCACACTTTCACACGCGAAGGCTCAGAGAAGCCACATATCTGACACACACACACATGCATAAAATTGCTGCTACAGTTACGGACCCTCTTGTGCTTTCTGCTCATTGATTCCTTTAAGAGGTTAAGATCTTTAGTATGTAATTGAGAGGCAGAATGAGTGCGTACATTTTGCTTATCAAAGGGCTTTTGTGGTTTCGGCTTGTGCATGCAGATCGACTCACACCCATGCATATTTTGGTGTTTGTATTTTTTCTTCTTTTTTTTGCATGTGCTACTGTGGGAACAAGATTTTTGCTTGCTCGCAGTGGCCTTGCAGCGCTTCATTGCAAACAATGAGACGATGGCTGCGGTCCAGCCATTCATTCCTCTACTCTAAACACTTCCTCTGCCTATTGATTAGGCGGTTCTGACCTCAGCATTGTAGGAAAACTGACCAAATGACTGACTGGTAGTCTTGCTGTTTGATGGAACAAACTCAGAAAAACAAAAAAGTTTTCATTATCGGTCAATTTCAGTGAGTGTCTGTGATGATGATTTGCTTACAGAGTAATTGAGTCACTTTGTTTGACTCAGTGTCTGCAGGCTGACAGACTGAGTAGCTGTGAAATATGCTTATTCACCTTCCTGCCCACGTGTTAGATGAAAAGATTGGCGCTTCTCTCAAAATGTGGTAGTGAGTGTGTAGAAATGCACAACACCCGATCGCCGTTTGGCAAAAATGTTTTCAGCACACAACCGCAAAAAATCAGCACAAACAAAACATATCAAACAAAAGATAAGTAATAATAAAGTAATGAAATAAAATATTGAAAATATAAATTATACCACTAAAATGTATAACTAAACAAATGTACTATAGAATACAAATAATACTGTTGGCGGTGGATGTGCAAATATAATGGTTGTAATATAAAAATGGCTGGTTGTTAATTTTGGATGCTCTTTTCAAAACATGTATCTGAACTGAACCGAACTAACCGAAGTGCAGCCTGGTGGGACGAGGGGGCAGCGTGTCGGCACAGCGAGAGCATCTGTCGCGTTGGAGGAGAGGACGCTGAACGGCAGGAAGACAAATTCCTCTTCCCATTCGAGGATCAATTGTGTCACGTGACTTTCGGGAATATCTGAGCACCCGCCGGCATCCTTTCTCCTTCCACAATTCCCTTTCCGTCAGGTCTTTCCCCGCTGTCCCATCTGCTAAGTGGATTTCCTGGGTAGCTCTGAGTGCTTTAGTACGCCGCTCTAATGAGACAGCATTATCTACACACCACCTGTCTGCCTGCCAGACAGCCAGACAGCTCCGTGGTCTACTGTATCTGTGTGAGAGAGCGCATTAGGGCACTAGGTTCAACAGCGACACGCAGCCGGATACTCGCTCTGTGTTGGCCCTGCTGTGAATGCTGCTCTGGATCAAACAAGCAAGATCCCAGTTTGTCTCGACAGCCAGAGCCGAGACATAAGAAATAAGTTAATGTTTATATCTGGATGCCAGTGTGGTATTGGTATTAAAGTGGATGGAGCCATTGCTATTTCTGATGTCAGACACCTTAATCAAACCTGAAACTAACCTTAAAATGATGGAAATTTGTCAACGTTCAAAGGCTTTTCTGTGCAGTTCATACCGAGGTTGCTATGCCTTGAATGTCCTTTCCTTTCCTTCATTTTCATCTGTCTGCATCAACGAGAAGAAGTTTCTTGATTGCTTTGTTTGATTTAGGTAGTTAATTCAGTAGATTAAAAAAAACAACAACAACAAAAAACCCAGCCATGCCAGTCTGGGTGTTGAATCTCCAGACATTTTGCTATAACATGATTTACACTGAGTGGCCACTTCATTAGGAGCGCTGTAATGCAATATTGTGTAACAGCTGTCAGCAAATGAGTATATAGATTTCACACATTTCACTAAAAACTGAACATTATAAAGTTTCTGTGACAAAAGTTACCTCTTTCCAGCTTTTCAAGTGTGAGGACCTGCTGCTTGTCTTTTGTTTAGTGAAATGAAATGATTGAGTAATAAAGTCATGAGCCTTATCCGTAATTTCTTTGTAAGTTGTATTTGCCAGTGCATGTTCAGTCATAAGTTAGAAGCAAAGCAGCCTGGTTGTAAGCTCATCCACTGGCAACACATTTTTAAAGACTGTAAGAGGATGCTTCTTATGGCTGTTTCACAATCGCCTTACAAAGAAACCCGCATTTTGCTTCTGTAACGTCAGATCTCAAGACACTTAAACATTTTGGCACTAATCTGCCTTCGCCGTCTGCTTTGTATGAACATAACTTGTTCATTGCACCAGCACTTGTCTCATTGCTCGCAGCTTCCTTTTTTAAAAATTGTGTTTTTGGTTTTGGTTTCATTCAGCATGTGTCTGTGACCGAGAGATTTAATTTCATATCTCCTCGCTAATTATTCCTTTTAACGCCGACAGATATTATAGTGGAGAAAATTAAAGCAGTGTGGAGCGGGATGATTAAAAATACAGGCTTTAACTGCAGCACCCAGTTTCTCTTTGTTCATCCATCTCTTCCTTCCCTCTCACCCTCTTTTTGTCTTTCATTCTTTCATTCATTCATTCAACAACACACAGATTTTCACCATCATAGCTCGCACACACACACACACTGAGCTCGCTCTGTGTGCTGTGCAGGAGGCAGGTTTTAACGAGCTTTGAAGTAATGAGGGCTCAGATAAGAGTCTTATTTCACCACAGAGAGGGGGGGGGGGGTTAGCGTACTAAACTAGCAGATTAACTTGCTCAAAATACCCCCCACACACACCCCAACACACACACATTTGCAATTATGTGTTTTGGCATGTAACGGTCACTCAGAGGGTTTTAATTCTGCAACAGCAGAATTAACTTTAAGGTCTTCCCTTTGTGTAAAGCTTGTTGTGGAGTTGAGTCTTTCAGGGTCTCTTGTAGCCTTGCATCTCTTTTGCAACTTAAACGCGGCTGTGAGAGTTTTCATTTTTCTGAATAGGATCCACCCAAAGCTCTCTCTTCTTAAGGAAAAGCCCTGGATAGAGAAATGAAGTGGTGATTAAAAAGCTTGGTGTCTAAACTTCAGAGCAGACTGCTAAAAGCCTGCAGACTACAGCAGCTGAGGCTCCTTCGCAGTTCTCGAGCAGCAGCTGCTGTAGACACAGATGGCCGTTATTCCTGGGCTCGGAGAAACAACCATGACACTGAAACAAACAGGATTTCAAGAAGGCTGCTCAGAGATGCTTTCAAGAGATGAGATGTGAGAGATTCTCTGCCAGTGGCAATGTTGTAAATTGCAAAGCGAGATGTTTTGCTGTAGTAGTAATTTGTGGACTAAATGTTGATCCATCTGGGGCTTATTAAATATGATGCTTGAGCTGATAAATCCTGTAACCTTTACTCATCTGTCTTTAGCACCACGTCCATGCCATGTTTCTATTTCCACCAAGTGACAGAGCGATGGCTGATTAGGGATCACCATTGGAAGTTGGAAAATACTTTCTGAAGTTCAATTAAGTGGATCATGAAGGGGATTTTCCCTGTATTTAAGTAAAGCTGTTTGCTGACTCTTGTGGTACCTTTTTTCTGTGCAACATTTCAACCTTATGTAGGTCAGGAAACACTCTGCAGTGTGAGGCTCTGAAGTGTTGCACAAGAAAAACCACTTGGGCTCAGCAGTCGTACATTTTTAGCTGGTGTTAAAATTAACTGCATTTATCTGTCAAAAAGATCAATATGCAAATCTAGATAAGCCATCACCCTGTAGAAATTGTGATTGTCTTTAATGCAACCAGGAACAGAAGTGCTTCATTATTTTTTCCTTCCTTGCTGAAGAAGATCTGTAGTAAAAAGAGCTGAGCTTGTTGATTTCAAACCACGTCTCACCATGATTGATTTTGTTCATTACTTGCAGCCGCTGGCTGACAAAGGAGTCAGTGTAAAGAAGAAATAATTCATTCACAGTATTGTTTTTAACTTCCACCCAAATTTTGGTGAAATTCAGTTCTGAGAAACTTGAGAAATCTTCAGTGCAGAGATGATGCTCTTCCTGTTTGTGGCACTCATGATAGAAATGTCCTTTCTAAGAGCACATGAACACTATCATGTCACAGATGTTCAGAGCTGCTTGGAGAAAGATTGCCATTGAAGATAAACCTTATTGATCCCATGCTGGAAAATCGAAAGCGTGACAGCAGGAGTACAAGATGACATCTAATACACAAAAGGCATAAAAAAACTAAAACAAGAGGGATAATAAAGTATGCAACAAGATAAACACTATTGAGACTAGAAATAGACTTTTAAAGTGAGATAACAATGAAGTTCAAATTAAAGGAAGTTTAAATGAAAAATCAATAAATTACAGAAGTTCCACTCAAGGAAATGAAATGTCTTGTGGCTACAGATGATAGTGTCAGCAGCTACAATTAGCTGCATGTGTCGAAGAAGAAAAATAAAGGGTGTGTCTTAGGATGTAAGAACGCCGTGCAAAATATTATTGTTGGCAGTGTGACATATGTTCAGTAGTAATTTGGTTTTTAAAGATACAGCTATCTCACAAAGTGACGCTACGACAGAGAAAAAGCAGATTATTCCCTTTAAATCTCCCTTGAAATGATCATTTCTTCCTCAGATGTATTTTAATTGAAGCAGACCATGTAGAGCTCAGTCTTAAGTGTAAATCAGTGAGCTATTAGTCTGTAGAAAAAGGCAGTTTGAAAAGTAGAAAGTTGAAAAATATTGTTTTTTATTGGTTGGATGTTTCAGCTACGCCTAGTTCAGCCACACGAAGTCACATGTGAAGAGTCAGGCTGCTTTCAAGGACATTCAAGTGATGGATGCTGTTTGTCTCCCTTTATTTGCTCAAAAGAAGATTGGTGGTCGGGTCCAGCTTCTTTTACAAGCCTCAAGGGTAGTTTCCTTTCCATTATTCCTATGCAGCATGAAACTAAACGTTAAGAAATGTAAACCTTATTGGGATGGATAGTCCATCCCAGAGGTCAAAGTTCACCCATTTGGCCATTTTGCTGCTCACTGTGGTTAAGTTACTGCTCTGTTTACCTCTTGTGTTTCAGAAAGGTGACGCTTCTCACCGGGTTTGATTACAGATAGTATAACAGAATAAACTTGAATGCTCACCAGGTTATTATTATCTGACATGATGTGCAAGAAGTAATCAGGATCTCACATATCGCTGTGCCCTGAAATTACACAGCGACGTGTGAAAAAACTCATTGTACAGCATCCTCGTTACCTTCCTATGATCACGGTTTGCATTTAAACTGTGCCCGGAGAGCCATTTGCAATGCAGATGCATGTGCCAGCTCTGCCACAGATGATTACGTGTGTGTCCATACTGTATTTGCATAACAATAGACAGGAAGTATGAGAATAGGTTTTAAATGTCTCTCTATAGTTATCAGGCTCTGAGGAGGAGAGCAGAGTCTGCCTGTGCCTGTGATGATAATGATCCTGTGTTGTCACAGGAAAACATATTTAATTTGTGATCAGTTTGGTGTTAAATTGCCTGGATCGTGTTCTGGGATCTTTGGTGTGCAGTGGCTGCGTGGGATTGTAAATTAAAGGAAATAAAAGCAGTGAAAACTCGATCTGATCCGTCATTAACGATCTTAAAGACGCCTTCGTCACCACTTGAGCCAAAACGATTAGACAAGTAATGGATTAGTAGTTCAGAAAAAGATTAATTGCCTGTAATTTTGATAGTCAATTAATCGTTTAAAGTCATTTAGCACAACTCTATATCAAACATGAGCAGGCAGGGCTCCAAGTGTTGATGTTTTGGGGTTTTATTGATTAGTTGTGTGCTCCACAGAATGTAAAATAATCTTAATACACAGGCACAATGCACATATTTGTAGATTCAGTGTGACTCACACTCTCCTCCTATCATTCATTTTGATCAGAAGAAATGTAGTAAATGCACGTAGAATATATAGTCAGTTCGATGGAAAAAAAAAAAGACGCTACGGCTGCACTCTGCAGAACTTGCCTGTTGTTTTTCCGTTTTCCTCTGTATCAAAATAGCTCTGTGATAGTTGTCTGTACACTGCAAACAGGAGCTTTGATAGCTTGTTCAGCATATATTTAGCGGTGCTAAGTATCTTGATTTTTGACTACACTGAAACTACACTACAAATTTTCTGAATTGACAGATTAATTAATCATTTCATTTGCTTTCCACATATTTTATATTGACTTTTTTCATCTTTAACTAGGTATGTTCCTTTTAACTTTTTGTTTATTGTATGAACATCCCTAATCACATAGCATTTCGCAAACACTGAAACTCTTTTCCACCAAAATGCATCATCAGCAACATTTTTACATCAAGTTATTGATGAGTTTGTCGACCATTTGAAAAGCGTTTGGCACTTTTGTTTGTGTGCTCCTGCTAATGTGGAGTATTGTTATTCAGCATCCTGAGCTGTCACATCACACGTTCCCCGACTCCTTCCTTCACAATGAAAGATCTTTTTCACACAAGTGAACTCTGCCTAGCAACAGCCCAGCCAATCCCCTCTTGGCCTGAAGATGTTGCACAGACACTGAAAAAGATGGACGGTAGCAGAGATCAGTGCCGCTGCAATTATTGATTTTGTATGTGTTTTTTCTTTGTTGTCTTTGTGTGTGGGCTCTTCTTTTATTGTTCTTGTGAGGTTAATCCAGCATGTTAAGAAATTTCTCTTCATTCTCCACTACTGAGTGATTTAATGAGATAATAAAAATGAGAAAGCACAGTCTGTCATCTTTCGTGAGTGATAAGTTTTTTGCAGCCAGTTTTTGGCAAAGTGAGCCATGATGGGGCTTAAAGTGTGATTCAGACGTGGATGTTCAGCTGCCATCTGTGGTGTAATTGCAGCGATAAACCTGTTTCCAAGTAAAGTTTACATCAGACAATGGCTGCGAGTAAGAATTACTTTCATTATTGATGAATCGGTTAGTTGTTTGGTCCATAAAATGACAGAAAATGGTGAAACATTTTGATCCCTGTTTCCCAAAACCCAAGCTGATGTCTTAAAATGTATTGTGATTGTCCACAAACCAAATATATTTAATCATAAATCACTAAAGAAACCAGAAAATATTCATGTTTTAGATGCTGAAATCACTTTAATCAGTCAGCGTTCTATGTATAAAATACAGCGTGTTATAATTGCATCATAATTTATTCTGTCTGCCTCTGTCTCTTTCTGTCTTCAGTACTGGATCAATGAGTTCACCAGCACTCTGGGCATCGGAGTCTTTCACTCAGGGATCGAGATCTACGGAAGAGGTGAGATTACCCAGAAACGTGACTCCACATATCGTTTCAACTTCCTGTGGGTGGTGCTTTCAAAGAGAAACTCACTATCAAAATGTTTGTTTTCATGTTGTGTGTTTAGAGTTTGCCTATGGCGGACACCCGTACCCATTCTCAGGGATCTTTGAGATCACACCAGGTGACGCGACTGAACTCGGCGAGACCTTTAAGTTCAAGTAAGTTTGGGATACTTGTTGTTTTCTGTGCACACAGTCACAAGCGCACACGTGCATCAAACAGCTCGCCAGCTCAGTCCGTCATCCAGCCGGTCAGGAACAACAAGCGCTATTGATCCAGTTTGTCTGTCTGTCGCACAACTAGCTTTATTGAAGGTCAAATAGTCACTGCCCAGCCAGGCAGAGAGTTCATCTGTGTCCACAGCTCAACAGTCAGTGAGCCAGGAAGAGAGTCAGTCAGTCAGTCCTCCACTAAACTCGTCAGTCAATGTGTTTATATGCAGTTAAGTGACCGTGCTACACTTTCTCCAGTAATGTGATTTTGTGAAGGTCACGAAAACAAGAAACACATTGTCTATGATGAAGGTGGGAGATCAGATTATTTCTATGGCCAGGTTTTTTTCTAGAGATGCAGATTTCCTGGCTTTTATAAGCGTAACTGTGTTTTTAATCGCGTTTTTACATGTAAGCATGAGCATGAGAGAGATTTTAGACTCTGTGTGTCCCTGTGGCAACAGAACAGGAGGATGAAAAATAGCCTTTTTAGGTCTAATAAGTTCATTTCTACCACTGAGTATCTGACTGTTTGCTAATTTCAGATTTGTGGTGCTGTGAGGAAGAGCTACTTCTGTCTTCTGTCTGCCTGTCTGTCCTCCAACATCAGCATTGTCTTTCACTAACACAGTTAAGACAAGACAAAGAGCTACTTCCAGTAGAAGCTGAGGAGTAGGGGAGTAGTCTGATTACTGCCCTGCTGTTTGTATTACAGTAACAAGGTTATAACACTTCCTGAATCATTCATTTGTTTGCTACGTAAGATGTCAGTCAGTCAGTCAGTCAGTCAAATCTTCCTGCAACGAGGGCTGCTGCTGCAGGGTGGCAAGATAAAAAAAAACAGCGCAGCATGTGACAGACATTTGATGATTTCACACATTTTTTGTCTTCATGGTTGGTGGCAGCTGACTTGTCCTGAGCAAGTGAAAGCAATCAGAGAAGATGCAGTGATATTTGTCACACATTCTGCCCGTTTTATCCGATTTTTACAGCAGTTGAATTCGACTGTGTTGTGGTGGTGAGACGGTGGAGCGGCCAGTCAGTTCAATACGTTTTAGGACTCCCAGAATCAGCGCAGGGTCTGTGTTTGTGTGTCTACCCAGAGCTACTGTGCTGCTGTGTATTACTGCTGCTCTAGTTGATCTGCCCTGTGGCTTACAACACACTCTGCCTAGCACACACACACACACACACACACACTCAGTCTCCACACAGGCCACTAGACCATAATTATAGATCATCTGGGACAAATGCCTACATATCATCCACTGTAAAGTCTCTTTGCCAAATACAAAACAAATCAAACGCTCTCTGACTGCAAAACATTTTACAGAGACATTCTTCCCGTTTAAACTTGAAAGAAACAATCATGAAGATTTTTATTTCATTATCCACTGTCAGCCGAGGTAACGCAATGTTGATGACCCCACTCTGCAGCATTTGTGTTACGGGGCGTTGGCAGCGATTTTTCCAGGAAAAGCGGCGCACAGTTGGGCTTTTAACAAGACGCAACAGACACGCTCTTAAACTCACCTGCGTGTGAGGCAATATGCTGTTTTTTTCTGGTCTCTGCTAGCTTTGTGACTAAAAGGTTATTATGACTGAACAAAATAATGACTATGGTCAAATTGAAATGAATGTTACACTTGGTAGCATCATGTGTCAAAGCTTCGGTCTAAACTCGCAGAAAAAGCATCTGTCAATGGCTCGTGCGTGCTACACTAAATCTGCTTGTTCTGTTAGTTGTTGGTTCTTGCGTGAGGCCCATCGATTGTGCAAAAGATAATGTGTGGAAATGTTTGATGTATCATCAGTGAGTAATGATATCCAGTAACACCTGCCTCCACACCCTTTGGTCTCCACAGAGAAGCCATAGTCCTGGGCAGCACGGACTTTACAGAGGAGGATGTGGAGCGGATCGTCGAGGAGATGGGGAAGGAGTACAAAGGCAACGCCTACCACCTCATGCACAAGAACTGCAACCACTTCTCCTCAGCACTGTCAGAGGTACACACACACACACAGACACACACACACACATAGCAGAGGACAATAAGATGCCATTTAAGTGAAGTTACCTGAAATACAGACAGGAAAAAACAACACACTCAGTTAAATTTTGTCTTTCCTGCTGTGGGTAAACACTTGAACTAGTTTTGTGTGTGTGTGTGCGTGTGTGTGTTTGTGACTGAGTGAGTGAATGAGTGCGTACTTTCAATCGGCTTATCCTGGTGTGACTAATGAGCAGGGAGTCTTGCAGTTAGCATCTAGCACCGAGATGGGGATTAAGACACACTGATACAAGCCTAGACATGCAGAGCCAGCTGGCAAACACACACACACACACACACACACACACACACACACACACACTGATCTTACACATACACAAATGTATATACCACATTTAAAGATACGCTTTAAGAGAAATTGATTATAAAAGACAGCTCATCACACATACACAAGAACACAAAAAAGCACTACAGCAACATAATATGCAAAAATTGAAACCAACACAAGAATATAGAGACACAAACACACAGTTGATACTTCAGGGACGCAGCTTTGCCCTCGGGATTTGATTCTCATGTTTACTGTAACTTGTGGGAGGCTGTCTTAAAGAGAGACAGACGAGAAAATGATTGGACACAGACGGTTGGTGCATCTTTGAAAGACCAAGCAAAATGATTAATTCTGCAGAGACAACGTTTGATGTGTGTGTTTGTATGTCACTGACGTCACTCTTCTTCTTGAAAAGCAAATTAACACACTGCAACCTGTTAACGCTTCAGTTCTCTCATTATGTAAGTAGATTACCCGCACACAGCGCTGTTGTTCATCTAATAGGCGGACCCGGGGTGTTTGTCGCTCACTAATCACAGGGTGGTTTGATCCCCGGCTCCTCCTGTCCACATCTTCAAGTGTCCCAGAGCAAGACGCTGAACCCCAAATCTCTAAATCTAATCTCCTGCACCCATGAAACAAGCCGTAAAAATTCCCCAAAAGTCAGAAAAAAACTAAAGTTAATTTACCTGTCAATATGCCTTTTACTTTGATCTATATTTTTCATATTAAAACAGTTCAAACCATGTGGCTCTGCAGTTCCCTGTTGAGTTGGTGACAGGCTGGTGAACGTAGCGGCAGCATTTAACAGCTAAAGAGGCAAATATTCTCTTGGGAGTTGATGGGTAGCTAAATTAAAAGGAGAGAAAATATTGTAGGTGGCCAGAAACTCATCTCCGCGTGAAAGCTGATGTTTCTCTGTGTCTGCTGGATGTGTAAATGAGCCACCGGATCAACTTTATGAGATGATTATAAATGTAAGTGTTGCGTTTACAGCCTGTTGCACTGCCCCCCTGTGGCCAAATGATTAATAGCTGCAGATTGAAGATTGAGTCTTTTTCCTCTCTTTTTATCTTCTCTTGCCTGCTAATCGGTTATTTTTTTAGTCAGGAATCATATTATAAAACATCATGTTGGTGATATGAAAGCGTGTAAAGTGTAAACTGGTATTTCTGAAAACACGTGACTGCAGTATGAATTCTGCAGGTATACCTTTTTTATATAAAGACACGTACATGCAGTGATTTTTTAAAATTAATAATGTTTTGTACTAGCAGTTGTCCTCCAACAGTAGGTGAGGCTGGGCTTATCTGTGTGATCATCGACGTTGTCACGATACACAGCAAGCCACAGTCATTTGCATTTTAGAGAGCCTGACTTTCTTCCTGTCAAAACACACTCACGTCTGAATGACTGGCAAACCTAAAAACAGTTCAGCAGAGCATCCATAGGCTGCTTCTGACACGGCACGACATGCTAAGCCGACCGCCCTGTGAGACATTTTTGTGGTTAAAAGCAAACCCACCGTCTCCTCCTGCATCTCGAATAAAAGCAGCCCATCAGCAGCCTTTGGTGAATGTTTTGATAAAAACATAATTGAGCTCTTACACTGGGAAACCTTTTTTTTCCCCTCCCATAATGCCTGAAACAGCATTGATCGAGGTAAGTGTTGATAATTTGGCCTCACATAGACGGTGTTGCTGCCTGTGCCTTCATGCCAGAGAAGGAGGTGAGAGCGAAATCCTCCTGAGACATGACAGGTCTTCTTCCAACCAGATTCCCTTTTTATGTTTCTGTAAGGCTTAAAAAATCAGGAAATTTAACAGTTTCCTGGAAAAAATGTTCCCCTCACAAGACAATGGCAGGATGTATTTTCCAGTCCACATTAAAGTCAGCTGTACTTGAACTAGAAAACATTAAGAAACCAGGAAGAAGTAGCTTATAAAGCATTTTGGGCAAGTGTAACTTTATAAACAGAAGAATCAAGTGTTCAAGGCAGACGACATGTCTCTGCTTACTCCTACACATCCACCAAACCCACTCAGTTATCAATAATTACTGACTGCTTACTAACCTGCTTAGGTTACCTGCTAAAGTTAAAGTTACATCTCCTCAATGTTTTTGTCTCTAGGTCCTAAAAAGACAGTTGCCTCCACAAATACATCACAGACAGCTGTCAATCATCACGTTTCACCCCTGTGTTATAGCATCAAATAACAAATTAAAACCATTTTTTCCAGAACAATGAGCACTTGTACAAACATCAGTATAATAAGATGTACAATGACAGAAACCAACCATATTTGACATGTACTATGTACTGTCTGCTAACATGGAGGAGGGTTGGGGGAGGGGGGGGCTTTATGACCTGTACTGCAGTCAGACACCAGGGGGCGTCCAGATGTTTTACCTTCACTTTTTTGGGGGTCTGTCATGTCGTCCATCTTTACATCCAGTCAATCCTATAGTTATTTTACAAGTATCTTCATCACTGATGTTACTGCCCTCGAGTGTTGGGTTTTATTTTAGATTTGTGGACTGAAATTTCACATTTTATGATGCCAAACTGCACAGCAAACCTGTGCTTAAATTCAGCTCCTTCTGTCCTCTTCTTTTAAAATCGTGTTTGTCGACACTAGTATTCTTACAGTGCGAGAAAATTGAAAAAAAAACGTGTACAGTGCGAAAGACGGGTATGTGTTTTGTGTGAGTAAACCTCCGTGGAATAAGAATAGAAAACATACATGAAGTATAAAATATACACATAAAAAGGTACCAAATCATAATATCATCTTGTCATCCTCTCAAGATGTTGACATTTAAAGTAAGAATAATGTGAAATGAATCTTGTGATAGCTGTTTTAACAACTTTCCACTCACCCCTCGCCCTCCCTGCTCTCTTCAGATCCTGTGCGGCAGGGAGATCCCTCGCTGGGTCAACCGCCTGGCCTACTTCAGCTCCTGCGTGCCGTTCCTCCAGAGCTGCCTGCCCAAAGAGTGGCTGACCCCGGCCGCCTTACAGTCCAGCGTCAGCCAGGAGCTCCACGGGGGAGGGGAGCTGGAGGAGGCCGAGGACGCCGCCGCCACGGCCTCCCTGGCGTCCATGTCGCCCTGCTCGCCCTCGTCCTCCTCCAGCCCCTCCTCCCTGCCTCGCCATTCCCGCCACCAGCCCCGCCGGTAGAAGCTGCGAGGCCTGCTGGGAGCCTCGGGCCGGGACTTGCGGTTACAGATCAGGTAACGGAGCGCCTGCAGCAGCTTGATGAGTCCGGCTGCAGCCGAAAGTCCTGTCAGACTGCCCTCGAGCGAGGCTGGTTGAGAACGCCAGCCAGATCTCTGCAGCGATCCAGAGCAGTGGAAACGTTTTTTGTTTTTTTTCCCCTTGTCATGGGGAAGGAGCTCCTGCTGCTGACAAAGGACGGATCTTCTCTCAGCGAACACGGCTGATAGAGTTCAACATCCAAACTCCAAACAATGTCCTCCTCAAGTCTCTTTCATTATTTTACCAGCCGACATGCAGCGCAGGACGGAAGCAAGGCCGCGCGTGTGTGTGTCTCATAATTTAGGAAAGATTTATCAGCCACATCCAGATTTTCCCAGCAGCTAGTTGGTGGATGGTGCTAATCTCCACTTTGTCGTAGTGAAAACCAGTGAGAGGAAGTGCTGAAAACGAGGCAGCAGGTCAGATCATGAACAGGAGCTCCAGACAAGGCAGCAGCTTTGAACAGCTTTGACCTGGCAGATTTAATGCATTAGATGTTCAGGTGTTGATTTTACCTCTTCAGGCTACCAGCTTTGTTACATATACTGTGTTTAAGAAGAAGTAGTGTACGGCTACAACATTTGCATTGTAGCTGAGGTAGCGCTGTTCTCCGCAGCACCACCTGGTGTTTCAGAGAGGCAAACACCCACCTGTGCTGTAAATACGAGTTAGAAGATCTTCTCATATCGAACACCTGTATACTGCCTGAGCTTCTAGGAGGTAGAAGAAAGTCAGCTGGATTTGTTTGAGGTTCTTGAGGACATTTTATCTCTCATCTGAGCAGACTTTCTTCTAACTCTTAGAAATGATCATGATCTGGACATACAGCCGGAGCACTGTACGTTTTTCTGTTTTGGTCTCAGCCTTGATAGTTGGCCCACATCGGGACATCCTGTACGTTTAAAGAGGAACCAACCTTTCTAGATTATGGTTTTAAATTGCCACTAGCGGCTGCTGGTATCATTTGATCCGTGGCTGCTAAATGTTTCCGTTGCAGTCAAGACGTCCTGAACGTTTGGCTGGTAGAATTCTGAAATCTGCAGGTGGAGCTTGGAAACTTTACACTTTGCCTCAAAATGCTGTGTGTGCATAAGGACCTCAGCCTGTTTTCTGACACAGCAGGCTGGATGGACTAAAACTACAATCAGCCTCACTTCTCCTCAAACACCACACACACACACACACACACACACACACACACACACACACACACACACACACACACACACCTGATCCAGCACCTCGGATGGGTTCAGTTCTGGGTCATTTTTGCTTCCCTTTCTTTTTACCTTTTTTTAAATTTGATGTCACATCTGTATCAGCAGTTTTCAAGAGTGTGTAGCACCTCTTAAAATCCCACCTTCCCATCGTGTCACAACCACACGTTATTTGAGGAAGCTGAACCCCCTTAAGCAGATTAAAAACACGTATCAGCCTGTAATGTAACAGTTAATGACGAAGCCACAGTTATTTGTGATAATTTGTTTGAAATCGTTTAAGAATTAGGATGCAGTACAGGCAGTAATTTACAAGCTAGAGAAGACTTTTTTTTTTTCACCAGAAGATTATGGGTTTAAATCCCAGAGCAAAATCGAGTGACTTCTATCTAAGTAGCAACTGCCGAGGTGCCTTTGAGCAAGGTACTTAACCCGCAAGTGTCCCAGTGAGCAGCAGAAGACGGCCGAGGTTGTACTGGACTGCTCCCAGTTGTTCATCTTTTGTTGGCGTGAATCAAAAAGTTTAATCTTTTACACGAGTTCTTTTGAGGTTTCGAGTTTACATGAAGGACGTGGTGGTGGTTTGTTTGATTGACAGAAACGTCTGAAGAAGAGAGGCCATGAAGCAAAGGAAGGGAAACGTAGAAGAAGAGCACCTCTTTAAATGGGAAGCGAAACCCTGTTTTAACTGACCTGCCATCAGCTCGCGCTCCGGTCACTTTCCTCACATCTGTGTCCAGTTAGCGATGACGCACATTGATGCTGATTTGAACACAATTTCACGTTTTACTTAGAGAGATTATGTTTTCATTTTCTGTGTGTGTGGGAGGGGGAAGGAAACACAGAGATCATTGAGCACCGTCATTCACTCGGATAAGTCCTTCAGTTTCTCAGTGATCTTTACAGGTGTCATTTTTACGCTTTATAAGAAGATGCTGCTTCTCCCACACGATGAGCACCTCATTTGAAACTCTATATGCTGTCAACAACACGTATGCTGCATAACGTGTATTGTCCCAAACAAGAGCCATGGACATGTTGAAAACTTATTTTTCAATCGGTTTTTGCCTGTTTTTGCTGGAAGTCTGAGGGAAAACGTCTCTTGTTTAAAAAAAAATCCTGTTTTCTTTTATATTTTTGTTGTTGTTTTTCTCCTTTTAATGTATTTCTGTGACAAATGGACTCTGGCCTTTGTGTCTGTTTTGTTTATGTTTGATAAACTCAGGACTCCTAAAGGCTTTGTAATATAATCCTTTTAACTTTTTCTATCCCACACCTTATGTTTGCGTCGTCGTTGCTTTTTTTCTAATGCAGTAGTCACTCCAGAGAGCTTTTCGAGAACGCACTGTGGCGGTGCAGTTTTATACTCCTCTATTTGATAAACAAAAAAACGAGCTTTTGTTTACAACCTGGATGTTTGTATGCGAGCCTGTGCTGCTCTTTGTTTTTTCCCATCTGTGCATGAATGTGTGAGTGTGTGTGCACACTTGTATTATAAATGGTATCAACAAGCTGCCAACTGGGCCAAATCTCCCTTCACAGATACACACACAGATACTCTGCAGAAGAGATCCATCTTAACACATGTAGCAGCGTTTCCAAGGTTATTTGTTCTTTTAAATATTGCTGCATCTTCAAGAGATCGGATTTCTTTAAGCCACGCAAACACTTTGACCTCAAGCTGAATTGAGGGTTTTTTGTTTTCAGATCATTTTGCAGATTTCACCTACAGGTATTTTCAGGACTTTGTTTTCTATCAAATACACAAAACAGAAGCAGTGTTTAGTTCACGCAAGACACACAGTGACGACATTTCTCATGAAACCAGCATATTAATGTGATTTGGTGTGAAAGGTTTCAACTCAGTGTATTACCAACTTCATTTTAAATGTTACGTTTAGTAAGTCTGAATAGGAGAAAGTCAACTTTATTTTTAATGCACAGATGCGGACTGACACATGTACTGCAAATGTCGGCGCCCTCTGCTGGCTGTTATTTGAACTGTTATTGTCTGTGGTTCCACACAGACAGCTGAGGTTTCCCTAAACCTTCATAGCTTAAGTTTTCAGCTGTTGTGTCGTTATTTCTGAACAATATCTCACCAAACACTAATCATCCACCAGCCAAATTGAATTAACCAGGAAGTGTAGCCTTCTACAATTCAAATAGTTAACTTCTGTTCATTTTTTAACATTTAACATACCACAAATCACCATTACTGAGGCCAAAGATAGCGATAAACTCCAACAGTTTTCACTTTACTTTTCTTTTCTTTTCTTTCTTTTGTTAAAAGTCATTGCCCATGTCATACTTTGTAATGAATGTCTTGTTTTGGAATGAAACCCTCATTCTATGAATAAATGTAGTTGTTTTATTATAATAGTAAATGTCCCATCAGGTGACTCTTTGTGGGACATTAGCACCGTTTCTTTGAGCTATGAATGTAGATTGGGAAACCTCAGTCATTCATACTCCAGAAAAACTGACTTCAGATGTTTTACATTGAACTTTCACAGAGCCTTCAGAGGAGTGATTTATACCCTGTTGTAAAGTTATTAAAGAAAACTATACAATCTGTGACCCCTTGTCATTAGTTTGCTGGTTTTGCCTCTCTATCTGTCATATGCACTTTAGTTACAGCTGGACAGGAAACATGTTGGATTTGAAGACATGAAGATTCGTCAGCAAATAAAACAGGAAATGCATAAGTCTGGATGCCATTAGGAATAAATGGTTTTGTGCTTTTGGTTAGTAGTAGGTCCCTTGTTACATTTAGTTTATTCAATCAGCACCAAACCTGAGGTGTAAAGACAGTAAGTTGTAGCTTCAGAACAAGACTCATACTTTTGAAGAAACGCCCTGCTGCTGGAGAACAGGCAGAGAAGTGATGAGTTTTAAAGGAAAGTTAGCTAAATTTTTATCAGGTTAGTAAAATGTATACAGTAGTCCATGTGATTGGGCACCAGTATGAAAATAACCACAAGGCAGAGACAAACACACAATAATGACCAACTGCTTATTATCTGATCTAATTTTTATTAGATTTCAAGCTCATACACTGAACAGAAATATAAATGCAACACTTTTGTCTTTGCTCCCATTTTCTATGAGATGGCTTCAAAGATCTAAAACATTTTCTACACACACAAAATAACAATTTCTCTCAAATATTGTTCACAAATCTGTCTAAATATGTAATAGTGTGATTTACCAAGATAATCCATCCCACCTCACAGGTGTGCCATATCAAGATGCTGATTAGACAGCATGATTATTGCACAGATGTGCCTTAGACTGGCCACAATAAAAGGTCACTCTGAAACGTGCAGTTGTGTTTTATTGGGGGGGTCTGCAGAATACTATGTTAATACATAAACATCCATGAAAAGGAAGAAAGTCAAAGCAAATGCAAAATTAAGAGAACTTTGGGTGGTTTCTCCCCAGAAAGGTTTTTTTTAAGTTTTTTTCTGACCCGGTTTGAGGGTCCAAGGATGGAGACACTCTCTGTCCACAACTGTAAAGATTTTAAAGCCCTCTGACACAAATAATGTTTGTGATTTGGGGCTTTATATAAAATGCATTTGAATGTGCTTGGATCAATTTACTGTACATTATCCACTCTGACCCTTGCACAGAAATGTATAAAAAAACAAAACACACATGCTTTTGTGTATTGCAAACATCACGATTAATCAAGACAGTACAAATTAACTGACAGAAAAGTGTTGGATTGAATAAAACACATTTGATTCATCATCATTGTAATTCAGTGTTACAACTTTGAGTTGAGAAGTGAGTACATTGAGTTTTGAAAGTATAAATGCGTGAAATAACCAGCACATCTTCTAACAACAACTGAAAAATGAGCTCCCTCTTGGACTAATGTTGTCTGGGAACAAACTTCAGTTTTATTGGCGTTGTTGGCTGGAACTTCCAGTCAAACTCCAGAGGGATCTAGAGAAAGGAGTGAATACAACCAGTGAAGTGATGCAGTATGAGAGTCTGAATGCTCATTGCTGAGTGTGTTGCCGTGCGTAGTATTACTCTTACCACGGTTTCTTTGCATGTTTCCACTGTGTAACACTGCAGGAGACGGACGAGGACCATCTTCATGACGAGGATGGCGTAACGCATCCCAATGCAGTTGCGAGGGCCGACTCCAAACGGCATGTACGCGTACGGGTTCACCTCCTCTCCGCTGTCTTTACTGAACCTGCACCAACGATGAGCAGAAGGTCATGAAGACACAGCATTCTTTAAAAAAACTGTATATATGCATTTACACAGATACACACACAGTATGTAAAAGAGTGAGAGATTCCTATTTTTACCTCTCTGGTCTGAAAAGTTCAGGTGAGCTCCAAAAGCGCGGGTCCTTGTGTAGCAGGTGAACAGGGATTCCCACCGTGGTGCCTTCAGGGATGGTGAGGCCGTGGATCTGAATAGTCTTTTTGCACATCCTCTCAAGTCGAGGTGCGGTGGGAAGCAAACGCTGTGACTCGTTAAGGACCTGGTCCAGGTACTGTAGACCGACCAGGGCCTCTAATGAAACAGGAGCCTGTTGAGGTGAGAGGGAAAGGTGCCATCAGCTGTTGAAAAGTCAGTCAAAAAATGCCAAGAATGACGTGCAGAATTATTTCTGTTATTACATCTTTCGGCAGGTTGGCATCAATTTCCTCGTGCAAGGTCTTCAATGCGTCAGGGTTGGTGGCCAGGTTGTAAAGCAGGAAAGTGAGAGTTACACTGGTGGTCTCGTAGCCACCGAAGATGAAAATGAAGGCCTGGGAAAGTATTTCGTGTTCAGTCAGACCTAAAACAAAAGTCACAGCAAACACATTTAGGTTATTTTTGGTGTCAGGATCTCATTGGAAGCTACTGTACACCATCACTTCTATTGTACACATATGTGTGTGTGTGTGTGTGTGTGTGTGTGTGTGTATTGTGTGATGTAAATAGATTCTTGAAATCTTGAGAATTATGGTCCCCTTGATTGACTTTTAATGTGAAAAGATTTATGAAAATCACTACTGCAGTGAGAACATACCTTTACTTGGCTGATCATGTTCACCTTTTATGTCTGATTCGGGTATCTCGCTCTGAATCATCACCTGCAGGAAGTCTGCTCGAATCTGGATCAGCACAGAAAACGCACAAAGTGCTCTAATTTGTCACGAAACATTGACTTAAAATGCGATCTGTGATATATCTACACAGGATAGTTTGAACATTTTGGGAAATACGATTATTCACCACCTTGATGGATAACAGTGACGGGGTCTTGGTTTAGAAGTGTATCTATGGAGACTCTGTACATTATACCTTCAACTTGTGCACTGAGCTGGTTTGCAGTTCTCCAGTGTTTCTAGTTTTTAAGCTGAGATTAACTAATCAGCTGCTGGCACACTGCTGGGGTATCGAGCTTTCTGCAAGAGCCATTTCCCAAAATGTCAAACTGTCCCTTTAATTCTCTGCAACTTGCTTTTTTTCAAGGTGATGTTGAAACACTTACAGATTCATCTTTGAGATGCTCGTCTTTAAATCTCTTGAGGATGTCGTAGAAATAGTTCACACTGGCTCTGGGAAACAGGTCAATTTTCAGGAGATTCATCAGACGGGAACCGAAGGGAAAAATCACTGAAAGGAGACAGACGGGTCGTCAACCAGAATGTGCGTACGAGGGATGCCAAGGCGATCTTAACAGAGCTGACAGTCGTACGCACGTAATATTAAAAAAGGCCAAAAGCTGAAGTTCATAATCTTCTTGAGATGAACAATAAGCGGGTCATCTGGATTGTTGATGGAGTTTGCCTCAACACCGAAAGATGCACTGGTCACAGTATCCAAACTGTAAGGTCCAAGAAATCTACAGCAGAAAGGGAACAGAGAGGGTTTTTTTTAAAGGAACTACCCAGGTTTAAGAGGTCATCTAGTTTGTGATTTATAGAATAACATAGCAACATAAAACAGATTAACCACGTACTGTTTGACATCAATTGATTCATCTAGATTTTTTTGGCGAAGTTTCTCAATCAGGCGGTCTGCGTGCCGAGCAACGACGGGGAAAACCTTCAAAAAAACAAGATCATCATTGATGCTGACTTCTCTGTAGCTCTAAACAGAGAAATACCTGTCGACTCATATTTATGTACTGTATAGGAAGCAGGCTGCAGAGATTGCTGACCTGTTTCAGCCTCCCGCTGGTGAAACACGGCGACAAAGTGCTTCTGACTCTCTTCCACTTTTCATCTTTAATTGATGTGATCGCGTCAGCCAAAGGCCCTGCCACCATGTTGTCCTGTAAATACAAGTACAGTAAAAAAAAAAAAGAAACCACACTGAACATTCAGATTCTTCCACAGAGGAGTTACACAGTTTGCTTCCTCCAGCATTTCTCCTGCTCAGATTACACAACTGCTTCTGTCTGAATCATCATACTGTACATGGGCTGAACTTTTTTCAGTGGGCAGGAGGTCAGACTGGTTGCATTGGGCTTGCAGGTGTGAACAGAGTGAGTGTGAAAAGAGCGTTCAAACAAAAGCTTGAAACTTCCCAGGATAAATAATGGTTAAAACAGATAGTCTTTCATAGAGGGCTGCTCCTTAATATCGTGGTGATTTTTATAAAAATATAACATATAAAAGCTCCATTATTACTCTGATGCTCTACACATGAACACACCTTATCTTGATATTACAGCAGTGTTGATATGAATCATTATTTGCAAGTGTAAGTGTTCAGCCTCTGTTGTTTACTCTGCGCTGTTCACAAAGCCGAAGAGATGCATTTGATAAATTCAACAAATTCATGTTATTTTGCACCACCTACAGCTTTCTGCTTTTAAGTTTATCTGTCAATCGACTGCACAGAGCCGAACAGGCGTGATGGTGAAATGACACGCATCAATCCTAAAATGAGAGTTTCCTAGTGTAAAAGAGGAAATACCTCATTTTGACTTATGCAGAGCTTTTCTTGTTGTTTTAATTCCCACGTGCCTCAGAGGATGTGCTGTAATCATAAATCTCTGACTCTCTCTGTGAACTTCCTTTTCTGACCTCTCCTGACTATATTGGCCAAAGAACTTGCACTCATCTGCATCAAATCTGTAAATGTGAAAAAATATATTGCTTACTTTCCAATTTCATCATCTGCCCCCATTTGTTTTTCACTTGACACACCATCCCTGCAGAGTGTTGAATGGGGCTTCCCTGAATTGTGTAATGTGTTGAAAAGCAAACACAGCACTCACTGCAACCGTTTTCCGTGACACACAACAAGACAAGACTCTTACCCTGCGGTTGGTAAACGCTGAGTAGCACTCCTTCACCAGCACCGTTTTAAGTATGTCGGGGTCTGTCACGATTAAAACCGGTGATCTTCCATCAAACAACCTACGCAAACACACAAAAACACAGAATGTAAAGTACAAGTGATTGATAAAACATGAATATTGAGCTCAAAGACCAAATCAAACTGCATTAATATGCAGTTAAGTGCATCAATATGTGAATACAGTAAATATTTAGTAAAAAATACTAATAGAAAATGGTGACACTACTATTTGCCAATCTTCTAGTGTCAACAACAAGTGAGTTTGAGCCTGTTTTATTAATTAAATATATATTAACAATAAATTGAAGCTATAGTATGCAGTATGTCATGCAGCGATGGGACCTAACTAAATACATTTACTCAAATGCAGTAATTTACAGTATTGTTTTCATTTCTGATTACTTTATAATTTTACAATTCAAACATAAATAATGCACATTTTACTACTTTTATCTGTCAGATGTAGTAACCGATTTCTTTTCAGATTAATATGAGAATAATACTCTTAAATGGTAAAAAGAAACCAGTAGCTCCCAACCTTTTCGTCTTTTTATGTAATTCTTATGTAATTCTCCATTGTCCTGTCCCTTTAATCATCTCGTGACCTACATTGTGTGACTCTCACAGTTTGCTTTACTTTTACTTGACTGAAGCATCTGAGTACCTGTTGCACCACTGATTACACCTGTCAGATGTGAAAGATGAAGCAACAACTCACCCCCAGACGTCCCCGTACTTGTTGTGGCATAAACGGTCGAAAGGAATTAAACCCTACAATGAAATGCAGAGATGAAATGTTTGAGAAACAAGAAGTGGGACAGCCAACAGAGCTTACAGAAAAATAAAATGTAAATAAATGTATAAAAAGATAAATAAAACAGCTTATTTTCCACATTATCTTCAAATACATCATATATACTGGTGTCCATGATTTGTTTGTTTATGTGTGTGCCTTACTTTTCTGAAGTGAAGCATTGTTCCAACGAAAGGCAGAGGTCTTGGTCCAGGTATCCCCAGTTTCTTGAAAAACCTGTATGGCCAAATTCCATACCTACATAATAAAAAAAAGATATATTTATATTTGATACATGAGCAGGGATCAGTATTACAACACAAAAAGTCAACGAACCTCCAAAATCTGCTGATCTAATAAGCTACTCACAGTAACAGCAGGGTGAAAAAGAGACCCAGTAAAGTCCAGGTGGTGGCTGAAAACATCATAAAATCAAACATTTTTGCCTCTGACGGGAGCAAGAGAGAGTGCAGGACACAAACTAGGCTACATGAGATATGAGGAAATGGGCTGGGAAACAAGTAACCTTAACAGCCCTGCAGTGGGAGGAGTCTGGAGGCTGGAGCTTATTGAGACCTCCAGGGACGAATGAGACACCAAAGACCAGAGGCGGCAGGTGATGATCTGTTTATCTGGGTTTCTGCTTACATTTTAGAAAGGCAGCCTGGGACACTTTGAAAAATATGAAATAAAGCACAACAAGACTGAAATGAAAATATGTGAATATGCAGCCGTGTTTCATCCCTGTGAGTCTTTGACCTCCTGAACTCTTGAGCTTCACTTTAACGTGTTAATGTTCAATCACAGTAACAAGCTATAACTGTCATACAATAATTGTAATTGTTACAGTCACTTTACTCCACGACTGTCTAAGTCACACTTCCATTTTAACACTTAAGCACAACAGTATTATTGTCCTATTGTTATATTTATATACTTTTCTATTTTCTTGAGATTTTATATTTGTGTGTTATATTCTATTTTGTGCACTATATTGTATTGCTACATCTGGAACTTTTAGTAATTGTTGCTTATGTGATTTTCTTTCTACATTTTTAGCATTGTTAGAGGGATCTTTTGCAAATGACAAATTAAAACTTCAATGCTTTAAAAACGTGACTTATAATGTGGTGATACCAAGATGAGCTGCATAAAGTGATAAATAAAACTAGAGGAACTAAAACTACGTAAATCACTGGAAACGCAAAGGGAATGTGTTTTGAGCCTCTTCCCGCACCGTAGATAACCCGGAAATACACACAGCGACCGCCCAGCTTGTTCTCACGCTTCCCTGCAGAGCTTCGTCTATGAAAGTTTAATTTTATTAATTTTTTTCGCGTTGAATCGCAGAAATTGAACTCCATCTGTCAGAGTCAGAAGCTGAGGTATGAGCAGACAAATGTCCTGTGCATTGAGATGTCATAAATGCTAAACTGTGCTCATTTTTAAATCTGCCCTTGATTTGTCAGCTAAGCTACCGTTAGCACACACACACACACACACCGCTGATATTATTGCTGTCCACATACACATCTGCAGCAATTAGTCAATTAATCGATTTCAACAGACAGTTAAACGGTAAATATTGTATATTATTATTATTGTATAAGATATTGATTATTCAAGTTATTTTCTCGAGTAAATTGGATTGTTCCAGGGTTTCAAATGTTACATTTTTCCACTCTTCTTGTATCTTGTATTACAATGTATTGAATATGTTGGGATTTAATTCATTAACTAAGACAAACAAATGACGAAATGATGACAAAATAATTATTAAGTACAGCCCCAACCAATCAGATTATCTTTAGAGCACATTTATAAATGCCATGGAAATGCACATAAAGTCACAGTGATGAAGCTGCATTTCTCTTTATTTCTCCCTAAAGGCACATTGGAAAATCTGGCTTCTAATTCATTCTTGCAGGAGTATATCTGATCATTTAGTGCATAAAAGGGAAATATAAATAAGATATAACATGATAATACTAATAATAAATCACAGTGCAATGTAAGAAGTGAAAATTTTGATTTCATAAGAGCAGAAAAAATTCTGCCGTGTTTTAAGAAAAAAAAACTTGAAGCTGACCTGTAGAGTTTGTCCCAGATATGTGGTGCATAAAAATTGAACATAGGAACCTACATGTCCACTAGTTTCCACAGAATGATAAAAGGACTAACCTCTTTTCATTAATGACTCAAAAACTTAAATCAAATGCTTGTATCATTGAAATCAGAACAGTTCACCTTCAACTTCATTAATAAATGCTTTCATCCAGTGTTAATCCAGTGCACAATGAAATTTAGTGAGGATAGGATTTTATTTAATTGCATTAGATTTTACAGGTGTGCCTGTTGATTGTAGGCCTATATGTTAAAATATTTTTTTAAAAAATCATACTTTTCTATGGAAGTAATATTAAATTCATTTCAGAGGCAAATATTTGTACTACAAAGGTTTTCTATCTGTGTGACACCTTTACCTCTAGTACAGATCGTAATTTCTTGGTTTGGTGCGGACTAGATGTTGTCATGTGATCCTGTGTGTCTGGATAAAAAACTATCTTACTTCCTCATCTTACCACAGACAGATTATTTTGCAACTTCAAATTTTCCAAACTGATTTCTTGCATCATCAAGTATTAGCATGATAAAACATGTGAGCAACTCTCCGAACCGCTCCTGAAACAGGTTTGGGTGGAACACAGTCATATTTCCTTTCATGATCAATGAAAGACAAACAAGTTTCAACCTTCAGTATAAGTGTAGTATAGATATTTGCCGATAAAATGAAACTCCTAAAAAGAATATAGCAGCCAGTGATAGTAATTAAAAGTTGGCTTTTATGAAAAAAGCAGCTGAGAAAGTTGGCAAAGGTCAAATTTGAAACAAGTTGTTTCAATCTGTGCTCACATTGATGATCAAATTATTTTAATATGTGCACATTTTTAAATATAGCGCCTTTTTTAAAGATCTGTCTTCATTTCTTTTTATTCAGCCACAACTAGATTTTTTAAATATTCATCACAAATTTCTAATTTAATCCAGACTAGTGAAAAAATGTTAAATACATTTATATAATTTACTTTTTTATACTTACTTTTAGTTTTATATTTATAATTTATTTATATAATATTCAGAGTATATCTGTTGGACTGCTAAATCCTCCACTGTGTTCACCAGCTCACCAGCAATAACTGTGTCTCCCTAAAGTTTGGTGCTTAATTGTTGGTGTACAGATTTTTTTTAGTAGGCCTCAGTTGCAGGAAATTGCTGAAGACGCAGTCATGTGATCATTTGTTGCATTAAACAACCACCTTTAACTTTTTACACAGTAACAGTCCTAACCCTGGGGAGATAAAGTTGTTGATGTAATGTCTTTGTCATGCGCTGCTGTAAAGTTGTCACGATCTATGATGCATCAGTGTGCCAAAGGCCTTAATTGGTTATCAATGTGGGTAATACAGTTTGCAACATTTTGAAGTGGAGACTCATTGAGGTGCATCCTGAGATTATTTCTTGACAGTTATAGTCTGTCTTTTCAGTTTCTTTTCACTTCCCTGTGCTCTTTTTATCTGACTTTAAAGCACAATTTTCACAACAGTACAGAAAGAGTGTAGACTTGTATAACACAGTTTAACACAGATTCCTTTCTGCTGTAACAAGAGAGGAATCTGACCCAATAACCCAGAAAGAAGGAAAGGATGAATATCAAAGCCGTACTCTTCAGTTTATGATGGTTGTTTTCATTTTCCCTTAGAATGACGATTTCTGACCTTACAAAAACAACAAACTCAAGCACTGGCTTTATTTATCTTTAATTGTGTCTTAAATTGGCTTTATTTTATTGTGGCAGTTTGTTAAAGCCCGTCTATGTTTTTTTAGGTTTTTGCTTATAAACCTGCCCACGTTACTTCCTGTCTCACCTCCTGCCACAGTCTGAATTTTGTTTTGCCAGTCTGACATCACCTTTATGAGTCCACGGACTTTGGTTATCTTGCTTTCTGTGTACAAACGCAACCTGAGCAGGGATCCAATCAGCCAGTTTACATAAAAATCACCGTGTGGGTGTGCAGAGTCATGACTCAGGAGGAGAAGCACAGGTGGAAGTAATAAAATCAATGGTGGCTGATTCCCACATTATCAGTACCAGTATCAGGGTCCTGCTGACTGTCTGTTACACTGGGACACTTGAATATAACAGAGCTATTGTATTGTATTGTTTCTGCCGTCACTACATCGATTACTCATCTGTTGTCAACCCTTTTCCCTTTTTTAGACATAACTCGCCGCCATGTTCCTCACCCTCGCCCTGCTGCGGAAAGGCATCTCTGGGAAGCAGTGGATTGGCAAGTACCGACGCCCCCGGCAGATCACGTGGCAGATGAAACGCAACACGCTGAAGCAGCTGGACCGCGAGGCCGCCAACGAGTACTGGATCAGCCGGCCGTACATGACCCCGGAGCAGGAGTTCGGCCACGCCGCCGAGCGCAGGGCCCAGGCCTGGCAAAACATCAAGGACGCCAAGTTCGCCAAGTTCCCCGAGCACAAGCACATCGCAGATCACCTGAGTCACCTCAAGATCTCCAAGACGTGGTCAAGCTAATGAGAGATGACACGCAAAGACTGCCTTTGAAATGTGCCAGTATAAACATGTTTGTGTGTGTGGGGGGAGATCTGTTTCGTGATGTGTATTTATGTGAAGCAGGACTCAGCTGAAGGACTATCATGTAAAGTCCTCCGCAGACTGTTTGAACTCCATCTGCCTCCATAAGACAGATTTGTAAACTGCTTGTTTGTGGCTCAGTCTGAATCCACGCTGCAGCTCCTTCGGATAAAAACTTCCCTCTATATTTGATCTGTGGGTTCTTATTTTAGCGCTCGTTAACAAAATACACTTCTAAGTTGAGAAATGCAGGCTTCCCACTGCTTATAAAATCTCTGTAATTATACGAACTGCTTTAGTTTATTCCACTAGGAAAGAGTTGGAGGAGTTATATAAACTGACTGGGGAGGTTGGGGCTAAAATTATGTAATATTACGAAGGGTTGATTTCACCAAAATACAGCTGAATGATTTCTGCTGTGACCGTCTGTAAGCCCCCGTTGTAGCTGAAATTAAACCGTTTAATCATTTTGAACCTTTGAAGTTAGGAAAAAAAAAACAAAGGGGTACGTTCTCGAGGTTTGTTCGTTCGGGGGTTCTCATCAAATTTCACATTTTTGTTTTCAGGTGGGAATTTTCGTGATTCTGTAAAATTCTTCCATATTTTTCTTCAGCGACAAAGTTTATGGGCACGGTGCAGGAATTTGACCCTAACGTGCGAGATACCGTATCAATGATTTGTCTGATAACAGCTGCGTGCCCTCTGTCAGGCCAACACATTATCTGACCGCCTGCTGCGTCTGACTTTCATTACCTTCTAGGGACAGATCGAAGGAGGCGTGTGTGCCATAAAACAAAGCCACTCCGCGCTCAGCTGCCCTTAAATGGAGCCTGAATGGTGGTTGTTTTTATTGATGAAGCTTTATTTTAGCCCCTCCTCATTTTTTTATAAGCAATAACAGCTAAAGGCTTAAAAAGGGACTTAAAGGGTGTCTAAATGTGAGACTAATACAAAGCACGGTTCAATTACTTCCACCCTTTTTCACTGGTTGAGCATGAAGCTGTGATACTCGGTGCTTCTCTGCAGCACACGAGAGCCCTGCTGGTTTCCATAGTAGCCATCCGGTCTGATTTCCACCTGCGACAACAGGTGAGCGTGTCGAACAGACCGACAGCGAACCAGAGAGCCCACAGGTGCCAGACAGCTTTCATTACTGACCTTTGTGCTGTCCATTTGTTTCATTTAGACAGAAACCACCAGAAGCGTTCTTTTAGCTGTGTGTCAGTGTGGGCCTGAAATAATTGAACAGGATTAATGAGCTTGTGGGGAAAACGCTCACTTTGAAAGGGCCAATTCTGCTGCAGGAATAAAACTGAGAAAATCCACACGGCTCGGTATCGCTGCTCCTTCGGGACACCCATTCAAAGAAACCTGACTGTAAGCGATTAATCCGTGAAAAAGATCCAGAAACCCCCGCGGGGCGACTGCAGGAAGCTCCCCCGGCTGTCTCTGCCGTTCCTCTGCTCCAAAGTGAAATCAGCTTCTCACTAATCCCAGTCCTGTTTTAATCTCCTAAATGTGGCTCAAACAGTGCAAAGAGTTTGTGAAGTCTCTCCTTTGTTTGAACTGCTCAAAAATACAAAAAATGACACTGAAATAGAGGCAGATTGTAATCATTAACTGCATTTTTTGTAAGTTTATAATTTTCTATTTAAAAGCTAAATCTGTAAAGTAACTATATCTGTAAACAAAATAAATGTTCCTCAGTAAGAAAGTGCAGCATTCCCCTAAGCAGAAGTATAAATTTGCTGAAATTGAAATTCATACAGTTTGCCAGTTTCTCTGAACACATGCACATCACAGAAAAACATGCAATGTGTGCTTTTTCTACAAGTCTAATGTTTTAATGTAAAATCTTAATCTTCATAGTAACTATATCTGTAAAAAATACATGCACGGCAGTAAAACGGTGCAATATTCCCCTCTGAACTGCAAAGGAGAGAAAGTAAAAAGTAGCAGAAAATGAAATTATTTAAGTAAAGTACCATGCAAAGCAGACATTTTTATAAATGCATGATGTTTTCATGTGAAATCTTAATTATACAGTAACTGTATCTGTAAAAATAGATGTGCTGCAGTATAAAAAATGCAGCATTCCAGTCTGAACTGCAGAGGAGTGTAAATAAAAAGTAGCAGAAAATGTAATTGCTCAAGTAAAGTACCTAATTTTTTTTTATTTCAAACTTTCAAACATCAGTCCCTGCAGCTCGCACACATCCAGCAGGTGGCGCTGCAGGTCTCGGAGCAGAGCTGCGGCCCCTCCTGCGCTGTGGTGCGTCCGGAGGATGGAGGAGGCGCACACACACACACACACACACACACCGGGGCTGAGGAGGCTGTTGATGAGCACGCTGCAACAGACGCACAGACACACAGACAGACAGAGAAGGAAAAAGATCTCCCCGAGAAGAGCCCGGCAGAAGGAGAGCACCATGAGGAGGAGCTGCTGCAGATGGAGGAGTAGAGCTTCACCTGCAGACGCCTGAGGGAGGAGGCAGGATGGCGGGGGGCCGCAGGGGACTTGTGGCCCCGCAGAATACTTTTTTGGAGAATATTGTGAGACGGTCGAACGGTAAGAGCGAGGATTAATTATGGTGCATCGATCTGATCTTTTTTAAAGGCTTAAACAGTGAAATGAAATCCAGACAGTCCAATCAAGCCAATCAACTAATTAACAAAATTCGGAAAATAAAATAAAGGAGGCTAATTAATGAAACATCATGTGCATTAAAAAGTTTTTTCTCTGAGCTTTGTGGTTAAAACATGTTTGGATTGAAAATCTCAGGATTCTTCGGAAGTCTCGTAATTGAATTAGTGCTGTTGAGACACAGAGCTGCTGTGTCCCTGCAGCAGAGGGAGAAAGGTTCAATGTGCTGATGGACTAAAGGCCACTGGAGGTGTTAATTGAAAAAAGAATGTAGACCAGAAACGTCTTGAGACAGCCTGCAGGTGAAAGTGTCTGCTTCTATAGAAATCAGTGTGAAAAAACACAAATGTTTTTGGTGCCATTCACCATTATTCATTTATCTTTTTTGCTGCTGATGTCTAAACCTTTTTAATGCCTCATATTAACCAGCAGAATATGAATAAGTTGAATAAGAGGCTGAATTTGTCCAACCAGACCTCAGGCTGTGCCTAATTAAGACTACTTCACATCCTCTTTTGTTGTTTTTTTTTGGATAATAAAGCAGCTGAAACAACATTAATTCCTAGAAAAAACACTTTGCACGATATTCTGATTTCCAGTAATGTGCAGGGTTGTTGATCTAATTAGTGTCGACCTCCTTTAGACAATGTTTTGTGTTAAAATGGCTGAGTTATCTTCACTGTTCTGACTTTTATCTAACCTTATTAAAAAAAAAGTTTGAACACTCTCTCACACACATATTGAATATCACTAACTGCAATGATGTGAATTTGCCAGAAATGCAGCTTAGTTTTTTTTTCTGTTTCTCAGACAAGTGGGATTCATTTTGGCCAGTTAGTGCCCAGTGTGCTGTCCAAATGTGAAGACAAGTCAGCTCTGAAACTTGGCCGCACGCTGATGGAAGTCTCGCAGTATTTTTTGGCATGGTTGTCAGTAATCCTTTGGCCTTTCTGTATTAATGGATCCAATAGGAAGTGACAGGACAGACTGCTGAGTTATGACACTGGACAGCGAGCCGTGAAACAGAACCAGCAGCGTTGTGTTTCGTGTCTCGAGACACATACGCAGCGGCTGAAGCTGTAATAACTTCTCTTTTTTTAAAAAATGGGGTTTGGTGAAAGTTAGGTGGGCTTTTTTTCTTTCAATTTATGGTCAGTACTTCCAGAAATGTGCCCAAAATTTGCCACGACAGGCGGGAACAGCTTGTTCAGAGAGGGAGAGTCCATTTCTGCAGCTGAGCAGTGTAGGAATGTGCATCCCTGAGGTGTGTAATATTTGCAAAACACAAAAAGGGAAAGGGAGAAAAAGGAAAATCCACCATCTGAAAACGAAAGCACATGTTTTTCTTATGACTTTGGGCGGTCTGTGGATTAGTGAGCGGTAAATCTCTCCCAAGCTGGAGACAATAGAGCAAAGACTATAATCTGCAGGATGAGACAGCGGAGTGAGAGACAGTGGTGGGTGGGCGTTCACAAACACTTCCCTTCTTGTAACTTTCAATCATTCATTATTAAATAACCGGCTCCACGCTTCATTTTGATGTCGCTTTTCAAGATTGGTTAACTTTTTTTTTACATTTAAATCTGTCTTAGACTTTTATTTTCAGCAGCAGATATTTTCACGTCATAATGGGAAATATGCAGCTAGCATGATCATTAATAAATGATGATATTGGTACCATTTGAATGTCAGTCAATAACACCTGGGCCAAAGAACGAGGACACTTTAATGAAATGTGGTGAAATGTTAATTAATTAGCACCTTGGACGCCCTGAAAACTTTTGAATTAGGTTTTTGATGGGTCCCAGAAATTTAACTCATCATGCTCTATGTTGCTATTCTGTTGATTTTTTTTTTTCCTTTTCCATTTTTTTGCACACTGGGTGCATCAAAAACAAGCCATCACCATTAAAGTTGATATGGCGAACCTGTAGGCCATCTTTGCAGTCGTGTTTCTGTCCACTAGGTGAATTTGCTCTCTTTTAGCTCTGTTTTTGGTCTCCACCCACTCCTGAGGGAAATATTTGACACTGTAGTTGCTAAATGCTCCACTGTGTTCCTAAACTTATAAACTGTGTATATAAACTTAGAAACGGATGCATCCTGCAGTGGAGAAAAATAATTCCTACTGTATGTTGTTCTGTGTGTGCAGGATTGTCATGAGTGTTGAGTTCAGACGTCATCAATGTTATGAACTACAGCGCTGCTAACTGTTCTTGCAAAATATGTTTTTTTAATTGAAGCTACATTAAACTACATTTTTTGCTGGTTGGATGTATTTTGAGCTTTGTTGCTCTGTGGAGATGTTCAGATTTCTTTAGCTCTTCTTATATACCAAAGTGTCAGTGTCTGATAAACCTACTGTACTACCTGATGTTTGCTGAAGAAAGCTGGTAAGAGCCAAGTATTTCTCTCAGAAGTTGGAGTAGAGACAAAGTAAAGTGAATATTGGATTTAAATTTGTCGGATGGACAGAAACACAGCTAATGAAAATTTAAAGTCGCTTCAGCTCTGCTGGAAGTGAAAATAAACAAGTGTATGTTAACGTATTAAAACACGAGGCAATGTTTAACTGTGTGTGTGTCAGCTTGTTTCTGAGTTCATCTGCCCTGTAAAAGGAAAAACTAATTGATGATGCACAAATTAGCTGTCAGTCATTGGAATTGAACCAATGAACTAAAGTGACCTTCAGTCTTGATAATCACATAGTTGCCTGATTTACAACAGTGGAGTTCACAGAGGTATCTCCATCTTGTTTGACACATCCTTTTTTTTTTTTTTTTTTTTATTACACTCAACGGATGTTTCTCACTGTAATCTGTTAACCTTCTTTCCTTTTCAAAAATTTCAGTTTGGACACTGTCACATAGACAGACAGGTATACTATTAAAGTTTAGTTTGGTGTGCTGCTTATGTTTTCCTTACAGCATCTATCTCTATGTAATGTACCACTAAATGTTCTATACCAAATGCTGTTAATTTACAAGGCGCTTAACTAATTAGACATGTTGAGCTTTTAACAATGTTTGTGGAAAAAAAATAGCTGCAACTCAGCGGTTAAATGAACAAATCCCATTAACAATCACAAAGCTTTTTATGCTTCTTTACTCACAAGATTAACGTTCGTCTGATCATTGTAAAATAACACGTTGGCATGGAACGTCTTGTGCGTCACATTTGGCGGTGCTCTTGTGATTTTTAGTTGTCATTTCACTGTGTTTTATTTTGGTAGTAGTTTTTTCCTCCCCGTGTTTTCATGTGTAGCGTAAAAATGGCGTTTCTGTGCGTGTTTTGTGTCAGCTGTTCCTCCTCTCCCGCTCTTTGACCCTTTGTGTCGTCACGTCGTCGTTTTCTGTGTGCGTAGCAGGGTTGTTTGCTTTGAGATCTGCCATCCAGCTTTTTATTTTACCCCCACTTCTCATCAATTCTGTCCCATTCTAAGCCATCACATCTTCTCCTTCTTTGCCTTTTTCCATACTTATGTGGAAAGATCTGACATTGCTTTACTTAAAAGTATTTTTAACATCATGTCAAGAATAATCCAGAAAAATAATCCATAGCTTGCACTACAAAACTTGTTTGTTCTGCACATTAAGTTTTGTTTCAAATAGGTTTTAAAATTGCAAGCATGCACATCTGAGTCTAATTTGTTAATGCCGTCTTGAGCACTTATCATTAAAGTATGTAATTTATGATGTGACGTTTTATTTTTTACAAATCAAAGACAAAAATTACCCTCTTGTTTTCATTTTAAAATCATTTTGAAATGATCGACTTAACTGTAAGTCTTCGCCTTTTAAATGACTCGGTCAGGTAGTTATTTTCAATACACAGCGTAACCATTTGCATGTTTGCTCAATCAATCATTTATCATCAAAAACAGGTATTAAAATGAAAAACAAATTTTATGAGGACCATTTGTAGTTTAAGTGATAACAAGTTACCCATTGTGAATGTTAATTTTAAAACAGCTGAGGTTTAAAAATAGGATGGATGCAGAGTATGTTATTATAAATGTACATGCATTTCAATGATTATTTAGATTTCTTAACATTTTGACCACGAATAAGTTTTGCTCGAAGGCCTTGCTAGCATTTAAATATGCAAAATATACCGTACGAGTATTACTTTACTGATATTCATGACCTTTAAAAATCGATTACTGCAGAGATTAATAAACGTTGGCTGTAGAAACACTTTATCATGATAATCAGTCCTTAAAAAACACAACTGCTCACTTTTTTCGCCCCAGACACCTCTGAAACAGCTAACCATGCCTGTTACATAAAAGTGTCGCTAACAAGCAACTACTAATAAAAAGGGAGCAAAAGCAAACAACCAGCGTTCGCCTCATGTGGAGTGTGTAATGGGCCGTAGACCATCATGGACGCTAATGAAAATCTTTAAGTGTGTTTGCTCTTAAAGGCAGCATCACTCAGTCTTTGTAATGATGGGGGAAACATTACAAGGCGATCGCCCCTTTTTAATAGAAGAAATGTGTGAAAGAAAAATAATTAACATATACAGCATGAAGGGATGTTAACTCGTATTACTCCATTATATCATCACTGATCGTGACCTGATTAACGAAAAAAAAATGCTGAAACACTCAAGTGTAAATGTTTCTCACCCACAAACATGTTGATGGAGGCATTTTTCTTTTTCTCTGACAACAACATTACAGCAAAACAGCCAAAATGTTTATGTGAGATGCTTAAAAGTAACATTTTAAATATACTTCACTAAATCCTCAATAAAAAATGTAATGGGCCTCGACCTTTTCTTACTGCAAACTTAACTTAATTTCCTGTATGTTTTTGTTTTTAGGAAATAATGCAACCCTGCGAGTTATTTGCTCCTTTTCTTCCCCGTTTACATTCAAACAGATACCAACTTTGTCCTGGGAAACGCCCAGATAGTCGACTGGCCCATCGTCTACAGCAACGATGGTTTCTGCAAGCTGTCGGGGTACCACAGAGCAGAGGTGATGCAGAAAAGCAGCACCTGCAGGTAAGCAAGAGGATCTGTGTGTCTTAATATAGACGTGTGAAGACGTTTTGGTTCATGCAAGTTTATCGATCGCAGAAACTCACACCACATTAACCTCTATGAGGTGACGGGCAAGCTGTAACTCAATATAATGAGCAATTATTTTGCAGATGGAATAATTTAAAATCCTTTTGACAGATATTTTGCCGTGATCAACAAGATTAGTCAGTGACACTGCAAGAAGTTGTTACAGCCACAGAGATCTTGTTAATGTGTGTGAGCCTCACCTCGACTGACAAAGCTAAAATAATCACGCTCTTGCTGCAGTTGTTCTTCAGTCAGAGGGAGGAAGACTTCCTTTCCAAAGATTGTTTTAATGTCATTCAGTTAGTGCCTGTAGTAAAAAGCTCTCACTTAGATCTTTGCACCATATAGACGTGAACAATTGCTTTGCTTATAAGTACAGTATTTGTACTGGCTTGTGTGGTTTTAATCTGAAAATACAATGTTTATTTTGTAGATGTGGCATTTTCAACTCTATCTAATTTCATTGGTATTTGCAAGAGAGACTTTGTGGTGAAAGATAATGTAATCAGGTGCAGGTTTATACAGTTTTTGTTTTGTGGTTTTGAAGCTTCTGTGGAAGTGAAAAGGATGAATAAACCGTACTGCAAAAAGTCACACGTTCAAGTCATAGTCAAGTACATGCCACCATTGTCCATGTGACGTGTTCATTCGCAACGTATGTGACCTATTCGTTTCAAACTTTGAGGTTTACTTCTGGTCTGCTAAAAAAAGACTAAAATTGCTTTGAGCTAAATGTCAAAGTCCTGAACATGGATGTGCATATCAAATTTCACAGCAGTCTAATGTTAAGCATTTCACTCAAAAACACAAATGTCAACCTCATCTTGATATTACAGGAAAAGTCAAGGGATTGTCAAAATCATCAGGGCCACATTGTTGAAAAAGTTTCATCTGGATAAGAATTATCTGGATTTGGAAATTCCACATTTTGCAATCCAGGATCAACTAATCCATCTTAATCTTGTGCTGATGGGATCAAAAGATAAACTAATCTTGAATTACGTATAAGAAAATCACTGTCATGGTTAAACAAATCAAGTGCGAAACATAAAGATTGTCCGTATTATTTGACATATTTTTGGATCAAAGGTATCTCAGATTATATTAGAAGTTTTGAACAACACGTGGTGAAGATTTGATCTCATCTGTGATGAAATCAGATTATTTCAAGATTTATCCTTTAGGTATCCAGAGTATATGTACCAGATTTTGTGCATTTCATCCAATAGATGTTAAGATATTTAAGACATTTCCATCTGTAGAGTCGGGCTACAATGGTGAGCCATGAGGAACCACCAAGCTTTTGATTTATAGGCCTTCATTTCAAATCTCAGATGCATCTGTCAGCTCTGACAGTGATCTTAACGATGACAGTGTGGATACAGTGAGGTCAAAAGTGAGAGTATGAAGAGCTCAGGTGTCTGTTTCTCAGGGGGGGAGGTGAGATGTACAGCTAAATTTATACTTGACCAAACTGTCACAATCACAATTAATAATGTTGAATTAAAAGAGAATAACTCCCACGTTTAGAAATAATATGACTTCCACACAAATTTTTTAATATACAGTTAGAAACTAGATAACTAAGGCACAAATCTGTGATGTAATCGGGTTGAAATGAAACTGCTTCCACATCGCCGACTCCAACAGTGAAGCTGTGGACAGTTTCCTCGAGGTGCTCTCTCCAAAACTGCCCCCCTGAAGGAATAAAAGAGTTTTCCTATTTCAGTGAACATTTTCTGGACTTCTGCTGCTCATTGTGCCCGTAACTGTCAGTAACCACCACATTAACAGGATGACATGGAAACAGTTGGTGCTGCCAGCTTTGAGAAACCGTGGGTGATTTCGTCTGTTGTGCGAGATGGTGTTTGTCACAGCCAGCACTGCGGCTATTACTGATTTACACCCTTGGGTCTGTGAGCATAAGCTTCAGAACACTTGCCAATACAAATATTGAACCGAGTGTGTGACGATTTCTTTTTAGGTTTTATTTTTAGGATGCAAGATGAAGGCAAGTGTTTGTAAGAGGAAGGAAAACAGACCTGAAACCTCCTAATCCATTTATTGGTTTTATATACGCATAAATACTACTGTAGATCTCGAGCTGTAGTTTTGTACTGAAAGCAGCAGTGAGTCATAATTGTATTTGATGACAAATTCAATTATAATGCAAACCCAAAAGGCATTGTTCAAACTATTTAGTTTACATTTATCTGTAAATCAAAATTTCCTGGTTTGTGTACTGATTTTAATAAAATATGTGCTTGTTCTACCAAATGTTTTACTCATATCTGCTCATTTGTTAAAATAGCACATGAAATACTTAAATTATAAACACAATCGCCGCCCACAGTTTCATAAAACCACAATAGCTTTTAGCCTTACTTATTTGTTTTTTCATGTCAGTAATTAGGCTTTATTTCAGTTTGATGATACTTAATGGATACACATAATTTAGCAAAGTCGGAGTACCTCACGGGCATAACATCACATAAATCAAACGATGACAAACAGAAGGTTCTTGCTTTGGGTTAGACTGAAACATTTCAACATTATTGTATTGCTCGTCATTGAATTTGGTGCAGATATTCATTTTCTCCAAAGGATTTTTTTGGTTTTATTTCCTTAACTTTTCACGCAGTGCCATCATCAAGTATCACTCTCAGCTGCAGATAGTGATGTTAACATTTAACATTACAAAGTGTGCAAGATGCAAAGTGTTCCTACATACAACTGTTTTATGTATTTTATGTACTTTTTATATGAGTCCTATTTCTGTTTTTCAATTATGCACATTAATCTCTCATCATTTAGCTTTCAATGTTTTGATTTCTTTTTTTCAGATAAAGGTTCAATTATGACATCATATGTGATCTTCTGAAAATTTAAAGTTAAGCCAGGTGGTAAACGGGTTTAGTCGGTTCTTGATGAATAGTTTCAGTATTGGTATTGCTGCCCTTTTTCGTTATTCTTCTCTCCTCTATACCTTTTAGTCATCTCATCTTTGTTTCTGTCAACAATGCGCCTGATTATGGGGCCATAAAACATTTATTGTGTCTGTTTGATGTTTGTGAGGATGCCTCAAACATAAAATGTGTACTCATTTCCTCTGAGTATTACAGTCTAATACCTCGGTCTCTTTTGCTGCAGATGTGCACGAATCAAAAAATGTGATTTCCATCGCAAGTGCTCTTATTCTGTTTCTTCAATTATGTATATGTTTTTTCTTTTTACTGTGCTGGATGTTGTAAACATACAGTGACAAACCTGTGGGAATTTTTCATGAGAAAATCCTTTGAGGAGTCATTTTCTTTGAAGGAAGTCAAACTCTTCAGGGAGCGAGAGGACAGTCATCGGTGATATTACATCAAGCACTGGTCTGAAAAGTCTCTGCAGCGTCAGTGTAGTCTCATTAAATTTAGCCTTCCTTTTGTGATTTCATAACAAACTCGGAGTTATATTTAGATCATGCTGGAGCAGGCTGCCACTGAGGGTGGCGGTAACAAGCAAAGTGAGATGAATGTCTCTGCAGCATGGTTAAATGTGCTCACGGTTGCTTGACCCGTCTTCAGGTTTAATTTGTTTTTGAGAGGTACTTTGCATTTGGCCAATTAGACACCCGGGTGCATTAATCTTTTTTTATGTTTTCAGGATACATTTCAACGAGTTTTAATCTACTTTTACTCTATATTTAATGGGAGCTAATTCAGCAGCCCCTGTTTGGAGGTTAAGTAGCACAGTTTAGGTGCAACTCTTGATCGGTTGCATATCGATATACAGCTAAATTTAACAAGAAAACATAAGTTCAATAAGAGATTGCATTAAGGGAAGAGAAGAATATACCACAATAAAACCAGGGGATGCTTTGCAGTTATCACGTTGAGATGTTCACACAGTCGAGCCTTCCTCAGACCTCCTCACTGGGAGAACGAGGATGCTTGTCCAACGTCTATTAAATATTCAAATTGTTGTTTCCCTCTGTGTTTTCCAGCTTCATGTACGGGGAGCTCACGGACAAGGACACGACGGAGAAAGTGCGACTAACGTTTGAGAATTATGAGATGAACTCGTTTGAGATACTGATGTACAAGAAGAACAGTAAGTGACGCCGCCGTATGTGAGGAGAGCGACGAGAAAACCAGTCCCGCTCTCTTGTCATGCAAATGTATTCAGAGCCCATGCAACGTACAGGCGAAGTTCAAAGGCAGCCCAGAACATTTCTGCCTCTGTAGAAATGTGCTAATTGGTTGAGAGCCAGACCGGCTGAAAAACCTTCCCCAGAAAAAAAAAGAAGTGGTGCTCGGCTGTTTTTGTTTCCACTCGCAGGTGTAACCTCCCTCCGCTTGCAGGTGTCACAGGAAAACATGGAAAGTTTTCAAAGTTTGCAGTTTACACTATGCAATCAAAATTTCTCCTACACTCTGCGTCATTTCCTCTTTAAAAAACTAAAAAGCAGATGATGCAGCTAAATATAAAAGTGTAGTTCTGTTTGTGCTTTCAGGGACGCCCGTTTGGTTTTTCGTGAAGATTGCTCCCATTCGAAATGAACAAGAGAAAGTGGTCCTGTTTCTCTGCACGTTCAGCGACATCACGGCCTTCAAGCAGCCCATCGAAGACGATTCTTCCAAAGGTTAGAGGCAGCAAATTAAATTTGTTCATTTTCATGCCCTCTGTCAAAACAAATGGCTCTCTGAAGCTGACGATGAAAGTTAATTCTGCTTCAGAGTGATTAAAAAGGGAAAATGTGCAATTGGGCATCAAGTGGTTCAATGAATTCCTTTTTTTTTACATTGTTTAGCAGACGTGTGATCTAAAACTTTTCCCTCTGAGATTATAAAACGAGAGGTAGTATTAGTCTGCCAGTGATCACCATTCGACCCTGTGCATTGTGCATCTGCTCTGGCAAGTACCCACTCAGTCAAATACGCTACCATGACGGTGATCAGCGCACAACACAAAAGAATTTACTCACTGGACCGTGTAACTGTTGACGACAGCCAAAATAGAACATGAATTAGTGCAAGTGAGCGACCGCAAACAAGCAATAGTGACAAAAACAGGATGTTGAATCGTGAAATTGAGAGTCCGTATCAACAGGTAGCTGCTGCATCAGTAAAGATGTTTTATTAAAACTCTCTCATACGTGAGATGTGACCTGCAGGCAACAACAGACATGGTTTATGTTGCCAATGAAGACAAAAAAAAAATAATACAACCACTCATATGAGCAAAAATTAGGACTGTCCCTGCCTGAAACATAACATGACTGTATCTGACACAACATAATGTATTTCTACAGCAAACACACGAAAAAGTAATATATTGGTGTCATACTGGGGTTTGTGTGATATCCACAGTTATTGTAATCTTGACTGCAGTCTACAGAAAACAAGTTTACTTTAAGTCTTCAATAACTGATTTTGTGGCAACTGTAGGTATTAATGATCCATTCATTGATTTATTTAAGCAGTTCTTTTCACCTCTGTTTTTAGTCTCCACCAACTCCTAAAAATATTTTGGTAAATGCTCCAACTATGTTAGAAAATATTGTCTGCCATTTTTCAAGGATTTTTTTTTTGCCTGCTGTGGCTGAAAATGATGCTAATGAGAGCAGTGAGAGTGAACCAGAGCTTTAAAGTTGTGGACCAGATATCAAACATCAGCTAAAAGGTGCCATAAAGCTTCATAAAACTGAAGGAAAGTTGTTTTAAATGGACCAAACTAACCTTAACAAAAGCAGCAGCATATCAGGAAAACGTGATCAAATGTGTTCTTGCTGTTCTAATCAGGCATATTAAACGCTGACTTGCTGAAAGGAAGACTCCAACTTTAAACATCAAACATTGCAACATCAAACATGTCAGTAAATACCCCGCTTGTGAATTCTTTAGCTTAAACATGTCTTGAAAAAGGCAGTTGCCAACATCATGCCAAATGTGGTGTTACAGCCGTGAAGCTGCAGTGATGGTGAGGTCATGAGACTGTGACGTAGTTTGTTTAGAGCTTTAAATTAGCTTATAACTCGATTCCACTAATGTCTCAAAAATTAGTAACATGACATCATAAACTACCGGGTTTGCCTGCAAAAATACGTGACCCCTGCAGACACAACTCTCAAAACTGTTCACAAAATAACCAGAAAACATCTTGAATATCATCATGGTAGAGGCTGCGTTCACTGTTTGTGTTGTGCTTGTGATCTGCAGGCTGGGGGAAGTTTGCCCGACTGACTCGAGCCCTGACGAGCAGCAGAGGAGTGTTGCAGCAGCTGCAGCCCACAGTGCACAAAGGAGAGAACGTCCACAAGCACTCGCGCCTGGCTGAGGTACGTCTTTATTTCTGTGCTGTAAACCTAGAGAACAAACTGTAGACACTGAGAAATTGTGAAGAGAGGATCAGGTCAACTTCTGAGACTTACGCAGCACTTCTTATGAGCAGGTGAGCTACAGCCACACTCAGGACGACATAATTCAAACTCTTCAGTATTTTTGGCCTCCTACTGTGGATTCATCCGTCTGTGTTTCTGAATTTTCCTGACTCGCCGCTTTTTTTTTTGCAGGTACTGCAGCTCGGCTCAGATATCCTACCTCAGTACAAGCAGGAGACCCCCAAAACCCCCCCTCACATCATCCTGCACTACTGCCTCTTCAAGACCACGTGGGACTGGGTCATCCTCATCCTCACCTTCTACACGGCCATCATGGTGCCCTACAACGTCTCCTTCAAGACCAAGCAGAACAACGTGACGTGGCTGGTGGTGGACAGCATCGTGGACGTCATCTTCCTGGTGGACATCGTGCTGAACTTCCACACCACGTTCGTCGGGCCCGCCGGCGAGGTCATCTCGGACCCCAAGCTGATCCGGATGAACTACCTGAAGACCTGGTTTGTCATCGACCTGCTGTCCTGCCTGCCGTACGACGTCATCAACGCCTTTGAGAACGTCGATGAGGTGAGTGCGTTTGGAAACTGTTACTTAATTAATGGATTAGACAATTAAAAGAAACTTAATTTGTACGTACTTTGATAATCTGTTGATCATTTTGGTCATTATTCCCGTTTTGATGCCGAACATCTACGTTTCCAGCCTCTTATGTAAGGATTCAAAGAAAGGATTCACTTTCTTTGTCTTCAGTGCCAAAAATAGATTCATCTCAACATAAACAAATTGGAAAGTTTGTACTTGCGCTCTGTCGGCTCAGCCTTTTGCCACCGAATCGAGTTATAATCCAAGAGATGCTCATTTCTAAGACGATTGACAGGTTATTTGGTTTCCGCGCAGGCACACAAACACATTTAATAACAAGTGTGCGTCAGATCCTGCTCGCTAGTTGTTGTTTTGTGTACCGACAGCAAACATAAAAAACAGACTCAGGAACAAGCGGCATAATAAAATGCTTGTTTGTGAATTCATAAATGTTGGACCGTAATGAGGAGTGTTTGCTGGAGAGCTATCACAGGATCTTGAGATAATTGGCACATTTTAATTGGGGAAAGAGTGTTACATTATTAAACTGAGGCACTCGTCAGTCCTCCGCTGTGTCACTGGAGCCATAAAACCATTAACACCTCATGACGGCTGACAAAAGGACTGAATCATGGGAAAAATGTGATTAATGCTCAGGCCTCTTACCAAACCATTTTTATTTTACATATACAGATTGTACAGTGTTAAGGTTGTTTATATATTGCTCAAATATGACAGAGTGGAAAAATAACTTTACAGAGTACTTACATGTTAAAATATTGTACATTTTTGCTGATTAATTAAAAAATGTATTATATATCCAGCTGACCTTATGCTATATCTCGAGCTGTATGTGATTGAAACCATCTTTTATAGCTTCTGAATCGAGTCCAAGTGTCCAGATCATTTTTCCCCCTCCAACACACACACACAAACACAGAAACATTGATTAAGTGGAGCCTCTGGGTCCTGCACTTGCTGGATTTCATTATAATAATGCATCATTGTGTGTGTTTGTGTGTGTGTACGTGGGCTTAAATGTGTCACATCTCATGACGTGTGTGTGTGTGTAAAATGCTGCGATAGCATTTACCAGCGCGATGCGTCACACAGCGAGCAGCAACAGTGTGTGTGGGCTCTCGGGGGCAGTCGGGCAGCACATACAGTCCGAGGTAATTTGAAATGCTGCGGTAACGCTTTAAAGGACAAGCTTGTTGGTGGCCGGCGAGCCCTGAGTTGTATTTGCAGGTCCAGCATTTTGGCCCTTTCTAGTCTTTCAACACTTCAGCATCCTAAACGCTGACAAGTTCAGGCGGCCGGAGCAGAAGAAGTCAGGGGTCAGCAGAAGGAAAACAACAAGCTTTTTGAGATTCAGATGAAAACGTTGGGGTTATTTGATCTCTTTAGGGTTGTAAAGAAAAAACCCCAAAAATGACTTCATCGTCTTTATGACTTGTGTTTTTGTTGTACAAAAACCAATGAAAGAGCCACAGGGTTGTTTTGGGGGTCACATGTAGGATGAAAAAAATGGCCTGAAGAGTGTCTGCAATCACGTTTTTTTTTTTATTTTACCTGCTACAAATTGAAAACGCCCCATGGCTTTGTCTCAGCATTGAAAAATTTGGTTGCCATGGTTATGTAATGAGATAACGTGTCACCCAGTCCAACAGTGTGGCTCTTGAATGTGTTTTGGACAGTGCAGCACAGAAGATAAAGCCGTATCAGGCTTCGGCTGTACAAACAACACTTGTTAGCATCGCTTGTTTTGGTCTTTTTAGAAAAACTGGTGAGAATGTGTTTTTAGACACGACGCTGTCAGGGATAATGTGTTGTATGTGCTGCTTTTGTCCACAGAAACGATTCATTATCCTTTATCAAGCCGAGATGCCAAACATTCAGTGGCCCTCTGAGCTTTTTTCAGTTTTATAAAACTCTACAATTGTTGAATATTTGGGGATTTGGGATTTATTGTCAGCAAAATAAGCAATTTCCCAGCATCACGTTGGACTCTTGTGAAATTATGAAAGGCATTTTTGACTCCACTCTGACATTTTAAAGGAATCTGCAGCGGTGAAGATAATTGTTAGTAGTTTACAGTGCAGCTCCACCCTTTTGCTTAATATTTACTGTGAGCCGCAAGTGCACATTTAGCCTGTTACGAGGCTGTGGACACTTTCGCTGTAAACCGACAGCAGCACTGTGAGCGTCCACTTCCCGGATCATCTTCCAGCGTGTCTCTGCAACAATTCACTGACTCCAATTTGCTCCAGATTGCTTCGAGGCAATCCGTGGCAGGGGTAAATGAGAGCGAGCAAACAATTGGACGCGTTATTAAACCGGCGCCGAAACATCTCGCCGCTGCTACAGACCTTAATGACTGACATGAATAACTTTGATGGTTGCCTCCGCCCTCCCTCCGCAACAGGTTTCCAAACAGGGAAGGGGAAGATCATTAGCGAGGAGCGGCTGTCAAAGTTATTCTCGGCAGCCTTAATGCGCCGCACGTCACCTAGAGACCGACTGAACCATCACAGTTAGTGTGTCAGTTTCTGATGACTGATGGCCCAAAACAAACAAACTTCACGTCACTCTCCAGGTGTTTCTGTCAAAGTAAAAGCTTTCAGTGCATGCTCGGCTTTAATCGCTCTCCACACGCTTTACCAGCACAGACGAGGTTGTTTCTTTGTTTTATTTTGAAACCTTTTATTGAATGTTGAACTTTTATTTTCTCACGTTTATTCATCGCTTACGACTGATCAAGTGTCCTCTCTCTTACCTGTGCTCCGTTTATGTTTTTTCTTCTTTTTCATCCCCTCCGTTCTGTTTGCATGGCCCGCCCTCCCCTCCTCCCCCCACCCCCACCCACCCCCGCCTCTTCCTCCTCTGCCTGTGTTCATGCATGGGACGTGATGGGAAGAATTGGAACCACCGAGCTGTCACTCAAGTAGGCTTCAGTTTGATTTAGCATATCATGAGCGAGTTTTTTTTGTGGTTTTGTTTTTACCTGTAGACGCACACGTCACATCAACTCTCCATCAGCAGCCGCACACTTTGCCGCGTTTCTCGTGACATTTACCCTCACGCCGACGTTTCAGCTGCAGTGCTCAATGACGGCGCGACAGCAAAAACGTTGGTGCGTGAAAAAAATGTCACAGAAGGCAAGTTACGATTGTGTTGCTTATTTTTTTACCTGCTAAAGCTTTTCATTGCCAGGAGATAACTGCAGTCAGTTTGTTCTACAATCTGAAAATGAAAAAAAAAAATGGCGTTAAAGCTGCACAAGAGCCGACACGTCAGCAGTAACGTGTCATGTGATACAGTTTGAAATTTCAAAATAAAAGTCCTGGCATTGGAAATGTGCTTTAACAGAGGAAGTTTTGAATGTAGTGTGATGTGCATCATGAAAACCATCTTTTTCTTTTTGCCAACTTGAGCAGGTGAGTTTTATGTTTCCTAATTAGTTCATCTATCATACCTATGCATCTCATTATGATAGTTTTATAGTGAACATTGTAGAACATGTTGATTTATGAAAACTAAAATTGCGACAAAATAATCATACTTCAGAAGTCAGGTGAAAAAACTCTGCAAAATGTTAATTTCTTATTAATTTCACTGGGTAAAATTCAAAATTGCTGACACTGTTCTGAGCTGGGATGAAGATTTTCTCTATATTTGTGTTTGTGTGTATTGTACTTGCCGTGAAAACAAACCTCCCTCTGCAATAATAAATCTAGTCCATTCATCATGACTAAACATTTCACCCAGCAAATGTCAGATGACTGAAACATTATGAAGTGAGTAAAACTGATCACCATCATGCAGGATTATTTAATGCAGAATATATTTTTTAAGAAAGTTAAAAGTTATTAAAAAAGCTAAGCTGAGCTAAGTGCCCCTGTCTTTATTTCAATACTAAACATAGATGAGTTTTTAATGAACTCTCTTTATACCTTAGCAAGAAAGTAAAAATGTTCCCACTTCAGTTCAGCAGTTAAAGACTGATAACAGAAACTTTCTGCATGAAACAATTAAGATATATGCTTTTAATTTCAAGTTAAAAGTGTGTGTGGTTATTTTTAAAATTTGGGAAGAAGTTTTTCTTTCCAGCACCTTTCGTGGTAGATTATACTCAAATCAAGTTCTCTCTTATATTGTTTCTTTTAATTATTTAGCAAAGCCATTTATTAAATTTACACCATTTAAATTAATTTAACATGAAGACCACATAACGTGAAGTTAGCACAAAACTCCCCATAAAAGCATTAGATGTTTTGGAATATCTGATTGGGTCCAACTTAAACAAAAATCAGACACTGTGTCTTTATTGACGAGCTTTAAAGATGATGGAAGGTGTAGTTTTGAAGTTTGGAGTTGTGCTAAAGTAAATTTAACGCCTCTCAACACTCACTCTATCTCGCTCTCAACAAGAAAGTCAATAATCGTTGGTGTCTGGAGGCCAATAAGACTCATAATTACAAGCCGTATTTTTAATTCAGGCTCATTCAGCCTCACATAGACATGCCTGTAAAACCACATATTGTCATTTATTTCATTTCAGTTCATGTCCAAATCAAATCAAATGAAAGAAAAAGAGCCACATTGTGTTATTTTAAAATTTCAGATGCTGAAAGGTGTGATTTTAATCTGGGGATCTATTGTTTCCACTCATACTAAGCAAAGGTAATTTAGTAAGAAAGCAAATAAACATCCCAAAATGTCGAAGTATACCTTTACTGAAATCTCTTTAGCCGTTCATTGATGAACCTTTCTCTCCCCGTCTTGTGTTTGCAGAGTTTGCAGCACAAACTCAAAAGCGCGATTGCACTCATAATTGAGTTGTGTTGGATCTCAGATCTGTAAAGTGATTTCAGAGCAGCTGAGGTGTCTGCCAGGCAGCGAGATCAGATCGAGTGACAGCGAGCGCTGCAGTTGCACTCGGATTGCAGACCGCAGCACATTAGCAAATCAATACGCCTCCCAGCGCGCGCACACAATCCCACCAGCAAACTGATGGGACTGTCTGTTTGAATCACTGAGTGGGTGTTTCAGGATACAGTTAAGCTGAGTGGACGTTTAGCTGCTGGTTATGTAACCGCTTAAAGTTGTAAAATTTCATCATGCTACACAGAAATGTTTTTAAAAATCAGCTCAACACATGTTTTTCCTCATCCTGTCTGTCTGTTATGGCCATATCACATTTACTGTAGTGTTTTAACAGACAGGTTCATACATTTTAAAACACCTTTTTAAAGTGTTTTTTTATCATTCTGACTTAATGCAGCATCAGCAGTTTTTTTTTGTGTTTGTTTTATCGTTTAATATCTGATATGGGAGCAAACATAGAAGTACATCATCATACTTAATGTTCACGGTGTGTTTCAGTCACTTTAATAATGAGGTTTACTAAATCTGAAGTTTTGACGTTTGGATGCATAACAAATAAGCAAACGGCTTTATTAATCTGTGTAGCAAAATGCAGCATTACAGCAGCCAGATCACTCATAAATCATGAAAGAAAAACAGCACATAAAGAGGTCGATAGGAAAACAGAATAATAAAACCTAATAAATAACTACATTTTGAGCAAGCAACTAAACTAAAGCAAACAAAAAGAAACTAAAACTACATCTACAACTAAACATACAACAATAGTGTACAAGGCAAAACTTTATTTTAACTTCCCTCTAACATTTATATGTTGCAATCAAACACGTAATAATCTGCCTGTAACACACTTTAATGTAGTTGAAAGTAGATATTTCTATTTGTCACCAACTGAAGCTGTTGTATGAACCAATAATGAAAGTAATATAATATTATATAATAATGAAAGTCTTCATAGGAGAACATATAGAATTATTGGCAAATACTTCATAGGTGTCATAAATAATGTTAATACAGTGCTTATAAATACTAAAAACTTGCAGTCAAGTGTTTCAGAGTGGCTCTAAATGTCTGTATCGTCTCTGACATCTGCCTTTTCTTTCTGTCTCCTGTTTCAGGGGATCAGCAGTCTCTTCAGCTCACTTAAGGTGGTCCGGCTGCTCCGTCTGGGTCGGGTTGCCCGTAAACTGGATCACTACATCGAGTACGGGGCGGCTGTGCTGGTCCTGCTTGTGTGTGTTTTTGGACTGGCCGCTCACTGGCTGGCCTGCATTTGGTATGTTCGTGATGATTTTTAATTATTTATTAAGTAATACCTTTCACTTTGACACATTTATCAACTCCCACTACTGTCCTCAACCCAGATTTCTAATTTTTATTCATACAGCTGTCAAAAAAGGGAATAAAAATAGACAAATAAGACATTTTAGGTTGAAATTACTGTACTGTAATATAAATAATACAGTGCTGATAGACTGCTGCGCTCTGCTGTCACTGGGATTCAGTAATAGCAGAGCCAATTAATATAATGAGGCCATTGATTAAGCTAATGAATGCATTAATTAGCTGTACATTTTTTGTCAACATGCTTGTTTTCATGCATCCAGACTGTATGTTTTTCATACCTTAAAGCCAGAAGGAGTTTATACGGTGGTTTCAAGAGAATTACTTTTTTTCCTCTTTAATATGCAGATTTATGGAGCGTGGGCCTCCAAAGACTAATCAGATCATCGACTCTGCAGGGGAGCAAGTGTGGCGGAGGCATTAAGTTTCCATCGTGTGTTGTGTCTTGATTTATTATGTTTATGAGAACGTCAAAAATCACGCACACGCACTCAAAAACCGATGACAACTTTATCTCCTGCGCACATAAAAATAGAGAAATTATGTTTGACTGGTGTGGTTCTTTTATGTTTATGTGATGATGCGTTTTCAACTGTGCTAAACAACAACTTTTACACATTTGCATGTACACACACACACTAATGACAAACACTTGACCCATCCCTCTGAGGATTACAGGACATCTTCTATGATTATATTCATAAAAAAAGCATTATTTCCATCTACAAGACTCCAACAATGTTAATATTGCAGGATTTCAATTATGTTGAACAAACTGAGAGTTGGGACCCTGTAAGAGGCTCTAACCGGTATCATTACTATCCTTTACTGGCCCAGGCGGTATAATCAAACCAGACTCGGGTAGCAACATCAATAGCTCCTGTGTCGTTTCGCTCAGTGTGGTTTCTGCGGTTGCCATGGTCACGCAACGAGCCACGGCGTCGAGTTGACAAAAGTTAAAACCATCATCAACCATGATTACCAGGGTGGTAAATAAGAAAAAAAAAAGCAGGGTGGGCCAATGCTTTACACAGCAGATGAGTGTTTCCTTTTGAATGCTCACGTCAACATAAACTCAGACACAGACAGGAGAAAGGAAAACAACAAACTGCATCATCAGATTCACCCAATTTATATTCTAAAGGTTTGTTTTTTCATCCCCAAGGCTTCCTCCAAGAAGCTAGCTAAGAAAGTTTCACCACTTTTACAGAAATGCAATCTAGAAGTCTGCCATTTTTTGAATATCTGAGACATAATTGTTTATTTCCTGTATGTCCTGATGCCACAGGTACAGCATTGGCGACTATGAAGTCATCGATGAGGAGACCAACATCGTGCGAATGGACAGCTGGCTCTACATCCTGGCAGAGACGGTGGGCACGCCGTACCGCTTCAACGCCAGCGGCTCGGGGAAGTGGGAGGGCGGGCCCAACAAGCACTCGGTCTACATCACTTCCTTGTACTTCACCATGACCAGCCTGACGAGCATCGGCTTCGGCAACATCGCCCCGACGACGGATGGGGAGAAAATCTTCGCCGTGGCCATGATGATGATCGGATGTGAGTGCGGGGCGTTTTATCCTCCATCCACTGCAGCAGATACATGATACATGAGAAGTTTAACTATGCTCTTTAAAGCCACAATCCACCGAGGTAGGTGGATAAATGAATTATGAATAGAGGCATTGAAGTTCAGGAAATATAACTTTACACATGATTAGCTGAGCAATATTTCTCTTCTCTCCTGTAGCCTGGAATATACTGCTCGGGGTGAATACAGTTCAGTGCTGGAACAACTTGCTGCAATTTTTATTTAATCTTGACTATCACAGGCCCGCGCTCTCAAAGGTGCTTTCACTGCATGCTGCACAGTGTATTTCTTATAACGACAAAGTCACAGCCTCAAGCACAAGTCTTCACTTCAGGAGGGGAGATTAAAATTTACAGTAGAACATTTCGAGGAACGTTTCACCTGCAGTGATATACAGTATGGAGATACCTGTACATTACCGAAACTAACATGTATTCAGTCGTGGTATGTGCAGTGAATTTGCATAAATATGGATGCAACTTTTTTTGCAGGTTTTTAACAAGTTATTGAATTTTAAATAA
>JBAJHX010000033.1:18158696-18201306 GCA_037176925.1 Amniataba percoides
GAGATTTAAAAAGAGCCTCTAACTGTCATTTTGTCCATCTAACACCATGTGTGTTGGTTGTGTGTTGTTATTTTGCTCGAGTAGGTTAGTAGTAACACTTGGCAACAAGCGTCCATCTATCCCATCATTGATCAGTTTGTAGTTGAGGCATCTAACTTAACATTTGGTTATGTGATTTAAATCTGTTTTAAAGGAGCAGTGTGGACTTTAGGACTTTTGGTCTGTCCATCCTGGGCTCTTGTGGAAACATGGCGGGGCCAATTTTAAGCTAATGGAAACACTGAAATCGTTAGCTTCAGGTCATTATACACTAATGAAAACATAATTATGAATATTATATTCATTTCTGCCTACATCACACACACCGGTCCTTGTAAAGGTGAAGTCACATCGGCTAATGAGCTTCCTTATAGAGAGTTAGCCAGCCCTGAGAGCTTTAATCCCCTTCCAGCAATTGTTTATTGAATGAAATGATTTACAATCCAGAGAACTAAATGTCAGGGGACGCTAAACTGCACGGTACAGCGAAAAACGGAAAGAAGCTCAGAGAGAGAGATTGCGACCAAGCATGTTCCAGGTTGGCCCTGAAAGTGATATTTGCACTAATGTGGACATATGTACATATTTTGCTGTGCAATTCTGGTATAATTTATCCAGTTGATTTGATATCATCCACGCCAAGTGTGTCGCAGCTTTTAAAGGGCAATTTTCCTGTCGCTATTTTTCACTGATGCAGGTATTTTTCTGGGTCTGGTTCAGGAAGATACTCTCAATCCTGTGAATCAGTGGCTCAGTTGTCGGCAAACACAACACCAGACTTATCTCAATCACTAAAAAAACAGATGTTTGAAACAGGCTGCTGTGTCACTGTCCTGCCCAGAGTTACTGTAGAGTACTAAACACACCCAGTAAATCACTGGATGTGACTTTCACACAGTGTGAAAATGAAGAAAGCTCTAATGAGTTTCACATTGTTTTCAAAGCGTGTGTAAAGCTTTCACCGCTTTCTCTCTCTCAGCCCATCAACGCTGCTGTCAACTCCGGTCGGTCCATTTTAATACAGTACAGGAGGAAGCTCTGTTATTCTTGCCTCCATTGGACTCATTACCTCCGTCTGCTCTGGAATATTGTGCTGAATTATTGAAATTTGCCGGCGCTTGATGCATCACTCACAAGTTTCCAGCATTTCTGAAATGCCCTCCGAAAAAATATAACACAGCGGGGGAACGAGACTCTGGGGCTGATGTTTAGTGGAGAATTTTTAACTAATTTTGTGGCTTACTTGTACTGAAACATATAAATCAACATAAATCAGAACAATAACAGCATGTTAAAATCTGAAAAAAGATGGGTAGATGTGACATCAAGAGTATGAGCAACATCCATTTGTGTCACTTATTGTGGTTTATCACACAGAAATAGCATCTCTGCTGTAGACATAAATAACAATGAGTGGATTATTAAGATTTGGTTAAGAAAGCTGCCTAACAAAACATCTGATCTGCAAAGAGACGGAGGCAGATTTTCACAGCATGCCCCTCTTTCCCACATCTCTATATTAAACATTTATAAGGTGTCTCCTGCTCGTGTGGCTCATAATACAGCATACGGTGCGGTGCCATTATGCGTGACTGCATGCGGAGAGCAACACCTCGAAGCAATAACCGACACTGCCGGATCAATTTAGCACAGTGCTCCCTCCGATCCCTCCGCAATCACTCCTCACCTCCGTTGTACTTTTTTCAGCCGCGGTCTCAACCCCGAGGCGGGAGGAGGATGATTGCCCCCCCCCCATCCTCCTTTTCCCCACCTTCACTTTCTCTTTCTCTCTCTCTCTCCACCTTTTTTGGCTGTTCAGGTTTTTGAATACACTTTAGAGGGGGGGTCGGGACAAAACTCATCTGCAGACTTGTCTGAATTTGTCATTGTGAGATACAAAATCATCTTAAAGCGTAAATATCCAAAAAGCAGACGGCCTCAGGAGGATTGTTGTAGATGCAATCTACTGTAGTCCACGGCTGTTCTCTATGAAATATGGATGCCCTGATACTGTTCTATTTTTACCACCAGCACTGGATCGGTGCTGGCAGTAGAAGATCACAGTGTGATGAGGGATTTGGTTTGAGGGGGGTGGCATGAGCAAAGAGAGAGGGAGAGAGAGAGAGAAAGGGGGGGCACTATACATATGTCCTGTTTCTATAGCAACTGCTGGCCTGGGGCTTGAGTTTCTGACTACTGTCTTTTAACTACCTTCAAACAAGCCAGCTGTTTGGATGCCGAGCAACGATGCGACGGAGTTGTGTGCGTCAGCAAGTGAAGAGCAGCGCTGGGGACGAGATGAAGCGCCTGCTCCTCGGGGACCGATTGAGTTTCCTTTGTCACGGCGCCTTTTTTTCTGCTTATCTGAGAAGCCGGCGTTGCCATCTGCGCTCAAGCTCGAGGTAGCAGTCGCCTCGAAACTTTGGCAACCTCAAAAGGAGCTGATTGTCAAATCTTTAATGGACCCTTTTTTAAAAAAATCATTTTTTGATCTGTCAAGTTGGTGATTGCAAATACACGGAGAATGTGTTACAAAGAGGTTATTCTTTGTGTTTACGTGCTAAAGAACATTATTCTGTGCTGATACGCTTGATACCACGGCTGCACAAATGAGCGATGGTGATGAAAGGATGAGAGTTGTGGTTCTCCTCGCCCTTGAGGAGTTTTGAGCACTTTCTAATTAGTATTATTCCCTGTGCAGTTTTTCAGCACTTTGATTGTGCGCGGCGAGATAAACAAACACACAGAAACACACGCGCAGGTTACTGTCATCATCTGAGGATAATTGAAATGTGTGGCTGGCATGTTTCCTCTCCGTCCCTTCTAGCAGGGCTAATTAGGGCTCCATTTGCCAGGAGAACACTACACACACCGAGCAGACGTCTGACGGCTTTGATCCGCTCACACACTCCAGCTGTTGCACCGGTTCAACCACCCGACCACCTCGGAGATGAAGAAAATTTTCTTCTCCTTTTCTTTAATTCCTCTATCACAAGACTAGTTTTTAAAAAAATGTATTTAGTAGATTGTAACTGCAACAGTCGCACTTATTATGAAGATGTAATAAAAGCTTTTCCATTTTGGCGTGATTGTTTATTTCTCATGTGATTGATTAAAGGAGTCACCACATAAAACAATATTAAGTCTTAAGGCACTTTTGGTCTGATTAGTCACGTGATGATGTGTATAAAGGCCACCAGTGGCAGAAGGAAACCCTTTATGTCCTGTGTGGGAGATGTTTTATGCCTTTTGTAAATCCATCTTTTGAGATTTACGCCATTTTGAAATCAAACATTTGAAGCTGTTTAGTCTTTTTATACACAATTTGGATATTTTTATGTCTTTGACAAATGATTTGATGCATTTTTATGTCATAAGCCACATTTTTTTAAATTCTTATATTGTCATTAACCATTTTTTTCTTCTTCGTCTTCAGAAACTCTTAATTAGATTTTTTTAATCCCATAAATACATGTTTAGTCTTCTACCACAGTAACGTGACCATGTTGTTTTAAGTCTGTTTTTTCAATGATGGAAACTAATTCTTAGAAAACTAAATAGAAAGGAAACATTCAATCCCTTTCACAGTTAATTTGACTTTGTCATGAGGTAAAGTCCTTATAAGCACCTGAAAATGATAAACCACATATATCCTGCTTATACAGAGTATATTTATAGTGTGTGTAAAATGACTAAATTAAACTTAAATTAAACTAAATTAACTCCCTTTTCTTTGTCTCTGTGTCTTCCCAGCCCTTCTTTACGCCACCATCTTTGGTAACGTGACAACAATCTTCCAGCAGATGTACGCCAACACGAATCGTTACCACGAGATGCTGAACAGCGTCCGGGACTTCCTCAAACTCTACCAGGTGCCCAAAGGTTTGAGCGAAAGAGTCATGGATTACATCGCCTCCACGTGGTCCATGTCACGCGGCATAGACACTGAAAAGGTACGTCTGATAGCGTCTTTGTTAATACCGAGATCAGTATTTCCACATGTGGGTGAACAGCTACTAGAATTACTGTAACGTAAGATGAGACGAGCTCTGAATTGATAGAAATATTAATATGCTCATCTAAGTTCTGTATAAAAAAAAGGTTAAAAGGTGCAGATGAATAGATTTGTGTTATCCTGACAGAGCCAGGTTAGTGTTTTCCTCTGTTTAAAGCTTAATCTAAACTAAATGGCTTCTGTATATAGCTTCATATTTAACAGACAGTGTTATTAATCTTCTCATCTAACACGAAAGAGTATTTCCAAAAAAGTCAACCTGTTCCTTTAAAAGTCCACCAATTAACTAACACAGCATTTCAAATTTTTGTTGTAGGATTGGGAAAGGTTTCTTTTATTATGGAAAACATAAATGTGTTATGAGATAATTAAAACTATTTCTAAATGTGACATCATTTATGTAATATCAGTAATATATGAGAGAATTATATATTGGATATGAATTGGATTAGGTTGTAATTTGTTTTGTTTTTGGTTTACAAACCAAAAAAACTCTATTTCACTGTGTCCCTGCAGGTGTGAAACCAAACCAGATGCTTCCTGAATGTCATTAAATGCAAAAGTCAACATTTTATTGTTTGCTGTTCCTTTCTTATCTTTTTATACTTGAGGTTGTTCTACAGCAGAAAATGTGGCAGCAGCAGCAGCCTGTTATGAAAAGCAAACAGCGGTGTGAGGTTTATGGCACATTGTTGGACAGTAACTTCCACCCATCCTGCTGAATTCAGATGATGCTAAAATGATGTGAGCGTGTGGAAATTAAGTATTTAAATCAGGAAGCGGAGAGGTTGAACCGGTGCCACTGATTGATTTGGAGCCAGAAAACCTTCATATCTCTGCATCCCATTTAAATCCACCTATCCAAAATCCAATCATGGAAAAATACTTTCACATCAAATTAGAAGCAAAACTTCTAATGAGGCAGGAATTCTGTCAGTAAAAAAAATCTGTGAGGCCTGATCGTTCATCTGTGCTTATCTACTTATTGTGTCCTCTTTATGTTAAGCTTGCATCTGTGTATTATGTATTTGTCTGGCTTCAGGCCACACTAAAGGGTCTAAAAATGGCACATAATCCCTCTTTGCTTGACATTCATCTTCAAAGAGATTTGTTTTAAAGGCACAGCCCTGCGACGGCCTGGCATCCTGTTGATTAGGTGGACTTGAACAACGTGCTGCAGCTCGGTGACACTCAGCAGAGAGGCGGCTGGACGCCCTCATGTTAAAACGCCACCATAAAACCTAATGCACATTTAATCCCATCCAATACAAGGAGCGCCAAATCTGTTATCTATAGCATAAAACACTGAAGCTATTTAGTAAAAGTGAATTAATTTTTTGAAAAGAAAACAGCAGGCTAAAGTCTGTTTTTTTTACTCTTGGTCTCCCTTGCATGCACTAGCCCTTTAAAAGTTTAGATGTAAACTTCACCTTTAGACTCAGATTTCACAATATTGGCTCCATTATTAGCGCAATCCAACAAATGTGGAACAAATACTTTTTATGCTGGCTTTATCCCTCTTAATTTTTCAAAACATGCTGTTCAAACATGCTGCAGCATCACGAGTGGCCATTGGGGTTAATTTGCATGAAGGCTGATTGCAGAGGTTTAGAGGTGCTCGTATGCGGGTCTGTCCACCTCTGCCTGGGGTGATTTACCTCGTGCTTTCCTAACTACAGCCATAAACACAGAACAGTGCATGTCTTGCAAATACTGCATGCAATTGTGTTGCAGTCTTTCATGTAATATCTGGTGTTAACTTTGCACAAGGCTTGACTTTGACTTTTGTTGACAAGGTATCCCCATAGAAGCTGCATCCATTTTCAATACATCCACACAAAAAAGACTTGCATGTCATTGTATGAGCTGTTTTGTTCTGCTTCTACAACAGTGACCTTTTCATTTGAATGCCCAGCTTTGACCAAGGTAAAGCAAAAATAGGAGTGATGTTCTGTTTAATTTCAGTAACCATTTACCTTCTGGTCAGGAGCATTATACCAAATGAGTCACAGCTGTGGGTCAGCTGCGGGCTGCGTAGCTCCAAAGTATAATTCAGTCTTATCAGATGAAAAACTAATCACTCAGCCTTCCTATGATCTACAGCCCTCCTCTCTACTCTTGTTTCTCTCCAGGTGTTGCAGATTTGTCCAAAGGACATGAGAGCAGATATTTGCGTGCATCTCAACCGGAAGGTTTTTAAAGAGCACCCGGCTTTCCGGCTGGCCAGCGACGGGTGCCTGCGAGCACTCGCCATGGAGTTTCAGACCATCCACTGCGCCCCCGGTGACCTGATCTACCACGCCGGTGAAAGTGTGGACAGCCTCTGTTTCGTGGTGTCGGGATCGCTGGAGGTCATTCAGGATGACGAGGTGGTGGCCATTTTAGGTGAGTTTAACACTTTTGCAATGCACCTTCCACAGATCCTTACACATATTTTGTTCACCCACTGAGTATTTTTGCATAATTAATAAGGGAATTCACAACCTATGTTTATTTCATGAAGGAACCCATCTTTCCATTCAACTAAATGTCAGAGGACCTGCCCCAAATCCACTCAGGTTATTCAGAAAATAAAGTTACAGATTTGTTAAGCTTTAAAAAAAGAATGGACAGATCTCAGCTGATTATATGCTGCTACTGTATTTTGCCCTTATTGAGTTTAAAAGCTGGCAGTGACGGCAGCAGAAACACATTATCGTCAAACTGGCCTCCAGCAACATTTTAACAAAAGAGTTTTGCATCATAGTAACAAAACGTCTTTGTTGGACTTGCTCCATTTTTCCGTTTTGTATTGCAGCACTTTGCAAACCGTGTCTGACTGTGGAGAAAACTGCTGCTCGGGGATTGTCGTCTGCTGAGTCATGAACTCGGGATTTTGACAAGTCTTTGTTTGTCGCAGATACATGATCCTCTCGAGGGGGACATTTTGAAGACAGTCAGACTTTTTCCAGCCTCATCTTCGTTTCAATCCAGTGAAAACCACACTTCCTATGAAGATGAGTGATATTTTGAAAAGCGTTTCCTGTACAGCACTTTCATGAAACAAAAGCCTGATTAATCTCATAAATGTTGAGATTAGTTTCTTAAACTATAGTTACATAGTTTGTCTATTCATGTCAATAAAGTGCAAGACATCCATCACAATTTCACAAAGCACAAATTGAGCGTCCTCACATTGATTATTAGGTGCAGATTAATTTTCCTTAATTAAAATGATTGACCAATCATCGGTTTTTAGATTAATCACTTTTATTTAGTTATTTCTTAGGGTGATGTATTGTTTATGGTGAGGACCAATACCACAGCTTTTATAACCTAACAGTTTTCACTGCTGGTCCTTCAATTGGTCACATCCCAGCAGAGTATTGTCTTTTTAAAACTTCCTTTTAATTTGCCGAATGATTGATTTAGTGAATAATGGATGGCGCACTCTGGCAGGCCCAGCGACACCATCTTGGCCGTTTTTCTCATCAATAAGCTGCTATGGGCTCCTGTTTGCAACAATCAATGCGCTGTCGAGCTAATACCATTGACCCGGATGGAGACTGTAATGGAGCCTGAAGTGGACAAGTTACTCCTATGAATCAAATTCTCATTAGCCTAATGGCGCTGGAGAGCGGAAACAACACGTAAAGTACACCTGTAAACAACTGAACGTCTCATCCACCCCTCAAACGTTATTAATTGTTGTAACTCATCTGGATATCAGCGATCGTTTGATAACGGCTGTCTGCTGTTTGGATTTTATGCAGCTTTTCATCTTGTGGGGGAAATAAATCAGACGTTTTCAGCCAGTAAATTCATGAATATTTTAGTTGTTCTGTGTAAGAGGCTGTTGATTTAGACGCTGGTTACACTGAGTCATAACACTTGATAGTTCGTAGTTGTTTTATGGTCACGTTGAGACATTCAAACATTAAATTATGCTCATCGTGACTCACCGCTTCAGCCAGCTCTGACTGCACTAATGACAGCGTGTTGAGCACTTAACGACACTCCAGTTTCCTAAATTATCAATAATAGACTTTTTGTTTTAGGTTATAAGCTGAAATTAATAGCTTTAATGATGGCTGACTAATAATTTACATCCTTTATAAATCTGTTTTTAAGCCGTTTGCAACTTTCAAGGCTTATATATATAAAAAAAAAAAAACCCTCTCTAGCATGACACTTGTTTTGTCTTTTTAGCTCTTTAATTCATCAGGTTCCCTCTTTAGAGCTTCTCGTTAATAAGTTAATGTTAATAAGCTGCTAATAATAGACTTTTGGTCCGGATGCTCTTTTCCAGAGGGTGAGTGGTCAAGCACTCCGTTGGAGTGCACTTCCTGATGAATTAAAGAGCGCGCTAAAAAAGACAAAGCAAGCTGGAGAGAGATTTCCTGCAGCCTGGCAACCCTGAAAAATTCTTATTAATTACTTATAACTGATAATAAAACATCACTGAGATATTTATTAATCGCCAATAAAGAAACGACTTACAGCTTCTGAACCATTGGTATTTATTAATGGATTACTGATGACTGTATTGTTATCAAAGAAATGTTGTTTTTACACTTTAACTTTAACCTTTCTATTTGTCATTTATAAATAGCAGGATAAAATATATAAATATATAATAGCACAGTAAAATGTAGTTGTATGCAGATAAAGGGACAATTTTAGTTTTTGTCCATTATAACTTAAAAGATGGGTTGAAGTAAAGTGTTATGCTTCTGTTGTCTCCCAAAGGACAAACTTGCTGTTGATTAAAGGAACTGCTGCATCAAAGCAGATGCGTCACAGAAGATACTTGATATAAAAAAAGAATTGATAGAATTGTTAAGACTTGCCCTCCCACCCCCAATCACAGAAAAAGACCTGCCTTAACAGATGCAGATGAGATTTTCCTGGCAACTCAAAATTTGTTCTTATAAAAAGGCAGATAACTGATCTTCTTTGCAGGAGTAAATGATTCAGCAAGTCTTATAAAAGAAATTTGTTACAGCTTAGAAGTCCTTTGATATAATATTCCTAATTGTTCCTTAATATTTTGGAGGAATTACCTGGTTGAAACGGCGTCTCCTCTCTCTGCAGGTAAGGGAGATGTGTTTGGGGATGTCTTCTGGAAAGAGGTGACTCTCGCTCAGGCCTGTGCCAACGTCCGAGCTCTGACGTACTGCGACCTCCACGTCATCAAACGCGACGCCCTGCAGAAGGTTCTGGAGTTTTACACGGCATTTTCCAACCACTTCTCAAGAAATCTGCTGCTCACTTATAACCTGCGAAAGAGGGTGAGTGGCTCCTCAGACAGCACCAAGAAAGAACAAGTCGCACTTCAGTTTGTATATTTGGGCTTTACACGGTACTTTTTCAGGTGTCTCATTCTCACCACAGCTTCATTTATAGAGCTTGCATGTAAAAAAATATGATTTGTTCAAGTGTGCATATTTTCAAACTGCAGAAAGAAACATCCACACACTCACCTCCAAGATTTGCACTTTTGTTGCCATTTTATTTGGTCTATCCTCAACATATAAACAACTTTTATATACAATATACAGACAAAACATTAGAAACACCTCTCAGTAAACCTCAAATCAGTTCAACAGCACCACAAACTACAGCCTCCAAAATTGACATAAAAACTGAACATTACATCCATCATGAAGTTGGTTTTCCTGCAGGACTACTAGAAGATTTGTAGGTAGATAGATTAGGTGTATTCTGATTATTAATAATCTGATCAAGTGAGTGTAAATGCATTTTGAGATCAGCCTCAGTTATGGAAGTGCAAGTTAGGATAGCAGTTAAAAGACACTCACTATCAGCTTTCACTCTCAGCCCCGCTCGATTGGGTGACACCGGTGGTTACCGTGGCAACAGCAGGTGCGGTTTAATCCCACGGCGAACGCTCGTTGAGCAGCTACTTTGAGCGCAGCGGAGGAGCGAGCTTGTTTTTGTTGTCTGTTTATAGCAAAACAAGCTCACCTGGTTGTAAACAAGGAGGCAATCGATAATTGGCCTTCCTGCACCGTGCCGTGAGCGAGTGAGATCCCATTTCATGAAGCCCGTCACGTGTTTGTTTTTCACACAGCAGCGGGGAACAGTAAAGGTGCTGAGGAGGTACAGTAGGGGCGTCGGAGAGCCTGCAGCTCTTCATCGAACCGCTCACTGCTCCTCTCCGCTCCGTTACTCCCTGCGAGATTCAAGCTGATCTGCTGTCACAACACGAAATACAATACTATAGATACCATAAAAAACAGACACATTTTTGATGGACATTTGCAGTCAGCACGAATAAATACTGTTTTTTGTCTTCACAATAAAAGCCACTCTGTGTTTGAGCAGTTTAGTGATTTTAATGTGAAGCAGCAGCCACAGAAAATGTTCATGTTTTGCATTAAGTCAATACAGCTCTCAGCAAGACGTTAAGAGAGTGAACAACAAACAGTGAGGCTGATATTAATGAGATTAAATTACAACAGAGTATCTCTGGATGACATGCAGGTGACATTACATGCATCCTTTCCTGTGAGTCCCTCGTGCATGTGCAGGTAATTTGAATTTAACTAAGAAAATCATCACTAATTATAACTACATCAAATAGCTTTAGCCAAAAAGGATTCCTAACAATGTTTAAAAATGTGGCTTGATTTCATAAAAACCTTGAGCAAGGTTGAGCATTTCTTAGAATAGATTTTAAACTTTTTCTTTCTACGCTGTTTGGCTGCTCAACATGTAGTTAATTGGATTTTCAGCTCCTGTTGACCCGTTACTCCTCCTCTGGTCGGCCTTTATTCTTAATAAGAGCTCGGACTTAAAGCGGACATCCTGTTTTTTATTTTGGTGACGAGCCATAATTGCTGTGTTGTGTTTGCACTTCCCAGAGGTCACATAGTGATAAGTGTGGGCGAGTGCAGCGACTTTTTCTTTCCACAGGCTCTACAGGGGCAGATTTTTTTTTGCTCTGTTTAGCCACAGTGTCTCTCGCTGCTCATGTTAAAGGAATAGTTTGACATCCTGGGAAATATGCTCAGTTGCACGCTTGCTGAGAGTTAGACGAGAAGATTGATATTCACTCGTGTGTCTGTCAGTTCAGTTTGAAGTACCTAACCGGGCACGTTTTACTTAAATAACCAATCATATGTGTAACACGGCTACAACAACACGTGCCACACTTACAAAACGCAGCCACCATATTTTAAAGCCTCTCCTAAATCCTTCATTCAGAGATGAACAGCTGTGATCAACAACTCAAGTGTAGCTACCAATCATTACCTCATTCGTAATAAGGTTAGCCAGCCCGAGAGAGAGAGAGATTGAATTGCCTGCATATTAAGAGGCAATCTCATCTGCTGCACTGAACTCGCTATTCACCAGGGCCCCATACTTTTTGAATGTATACGGCAGGGAAATCCAGAGATGGACTGAATGTGGAGCCGAACGCTGCCTTTGGAGTGAGCTTGTTAGGTTTTGTTTTTCAACTCGGGAAATTCACGATATGTTCATATGTCGGTCGAGTGGTGTCGCCGCGGTGTCTTTCCTCTTCAGAAATGATGAATGATGAGCGTCGTGCCCAAGAACAAGAGATGATAAAAAAGTGATAAACCCTGAAGCTGAAACAGTCAGCAGGTTGTCTGTGCTCGTGAATGCTTTGAGTTTTTTTTTCAGCTAACCTTTGTATGAAAATCCTTTACAAAGAGTTTTTCTATCAATACGCTTTCATTTAAAGACATTTTGTGGCATTTCAGTATATTCGTTTTCTTGCAGTTTGATGAGAAGTACAGCTGGACCAGTACTTATTACATAGTTTCTCCATAAGAGAGCATTGGCAAGTTTATTTTTCAACTTACATATTACATATTTTCCATCATAATTCAAGAAAATGAATTTTTATTCCCCAAAATGTCAACTTACTCTTTTAAAACACTATCAGAAAATGTAAATGTAAATTTTGAGAATCTGCTAAAACGTGAAGCATCAACTCATGTAGATGGATTTGTAGCTGTTATTATTATTTCATCCATAGCACTTCTTGATTTGGCTTAAAGGCGAAATATCACGCAGTCTTGAAGATGATGAGATGCTGTGAAAAGCTTCAGAAAATGTACTAAGTGTATCTGCCATGAAAGCTTAATTATTTCATTAGCGTTATATGACTAAGATGTGGCTATATGTGGTATATGTGGCTAAGACTCATGGGGGATGTAGTTGTTATATACTGACAACATAAAACTAAAAGGAGTATACGATAGGATTTTAACCTTTAATTATTAGCACCTACCATGTTGATACAAGACCAAGTTATCTTCATCTTATGTAGCAGTTAAACATCACTCTAAAGCACAGAAGGAACACTGCGAAGCTAAAACCGGTAATGCAAATGCTCAGTTGATCCTTTAGCAGCTGTGTGATGAGCCAACAGTGTGTCCTCACCCACCGAAGCCAGAGGCGGGATGTGAACTTTCCCTCTGTGTTGTGGGAAAAGCCTCTTTAAGGTGACATTTACAAAGCACAAACGTGAAGAGACTACGTGTACAGTCTGTACGATAGATGCACCTGCTCCTTTAACTGAAGAGCATTTTTATACAGCATTTTTTTCATTTCAAGATTTTAAGAAGAAACATTATAGTGAGTTTGTTTGTGTGCCGATATTTTTAATGATTAAAACAGAACTGTGGTTATTATGATGGTTTAAATTCTCTTCTAGATCGTCTTCCGAAAGATCAGTGATGTGAAACGAGAAGAAGAGGAGCGGCAGAGGCGTAAAAATGAAGCCCCTCTCAACCTGCCACCAGATCACCCAGTGCGAAAGCTCTTCCAGCGCTTTCGACAGCAGAAGGAAGCCCGCATGGTGACCGACAAGCAGGACCCCGACGAACATGACATCGAGAAAGGCCCCGTGTACGTGGACGTTCCCATGGCCAACACAGCCATCACAACTACCAGCATCGTCACGGTGACGGAAAGCCCAGCAACGCCCTCACCTTCGACGCCGTCATCGTCCACGCCCACCAACTGTGCACCCGCAGACAAGGCCAAGCTGCAGGTGCCGGCTCCCATTTCTTTGGTGGGAGGCCGGGCTGCCGAGCCGCTCAAAGTCAAAGGCTGGGGCCGCTTCAAGGAGTCCATGGCCAAAGCTGACAACTGGAACAAAGTGTCCAAAGCCGAATCCATGGAGACTTTACCCGAACGGACCAAGGCGCACGAATCGCAAACGTCTCTGAAGAAGACGGACTCGTGCGACAGCGGTATCACCAAAAGTGACCTGCGGCTGGACAAAGTGGGCGATTTCCGCATGACGCCTCAGGACCGCAGTCCGGTCCAGCCTCCAGAGACCAGGCACGCCTTCTACCCCATCCCGGAGCAGACGCTTCAGGCCTCGCTTCAGGAGCTCAAACTGGAGCTGAAGGACGACCTCAAGAACCTGAACGTTCGAATGTCCGGCCTGGAGGCGCAACTCACGGAAGCACTTCAGCTCCTCAAGGCGAGCAAATCGAGCGCCGGCTCTCCGCAGCCTCTTTTTGACATTTCCAGACCCGCTTCACCAGAGCTGGACAAAGAGGACATCTTCTCCTGAAGCATGGAAGAGTCACCAGGCATCAGTTGACTGTGAACTCGGCTGGAATCAGGTAAAGTCCAGATTACTTGGATAGCCGAGGCTGCACCGGGCGCACCATTTAGATCAGGCCACAGCTGCGTCTGTGAGACGCGCCGGCCTCCGTCACCGGGGTGTACCTGTCGGTTCACAAGGGAAGGCGAGATTGTAGCCCAGATTTTGGTGTCGTAATGCTGAAGCGCTCTGTGGTTGCATAAAAAGTGACAGCTCTGTGTTTGTACATAAGTCTGACTTGTTTTTCCATTGCACTTGAATGGAAAACGGCTTGAGCGGTTTGATTTTTAGCGCAAAATCTGCTCATTTTGAGTCCCAACAGAAGAGCGTAGTTGAATCTCTGTTGGAAGTGCTTCAATAGAAACAGCATGACACACTGGTTTGTTATTGAATCATTTGTATGAGATTCTTTGCATGCCACATAAAAATAGATGTGTGCCTCGGATGGTGAATATTTGATTAATTGAGGCCACACAGCGAGTCGTTTGCATTATTTCACCGCGACAGTGAGGGAGGACGAGCTTTGCAGATGTAGAAACACTCTGAGTAATTTCCTCAAGCAATTGATGAACTCCTTTGATTCTATCAACTGCCAGGATCATTATGAATTACACAGCAGATAACTCAATCTGATTTTCTTTCAACATCTTTCAACAGAGCTTATAATTTCAATAAAGCAGGGGTTGATGGGCGTGAGGACAAATGCAATGCTAACTAGTGTAGCATCTTTCCTGTTATCTAGTTTGTTAGTCTCATGTATAAACACTACAATCATGTTACATATACACTGTATGAGAGACATGCATTTTTGCTCTTTTAAGCATCAAGAACACAGAAACAAATGCTCTTTTGCAGAATATTTCTAAAATAAAATTTATTTAAGGACAATAAATCGACAAAATGCAGGTTTGTTCATGTATAAAAAACTGATGGTATTGACTTGAAACTGTTTTATGGATAGGTTTAGCCTTTTGTGGCCTCTGAGATACGTTTTTACATTTGTTACACCAGTATGCATGATTTATTATGATGTCTGTCTTCACCTCACTTGAAAAACATCATCCAGTGATTACAAGAGAAACAAGCTGACTATCAGAAAGATAAAAAATGTGAAACTTTGAGGAAATCTTTTTGGCACACTTGTTCATGTGTTTTTTGAAATGCAAACAATCTCTTCCAGGACTCAGATTACTTTATTCAAGGACAGTATTTGGAGAAATATGTAATTCAGTAACTTCCACAAACTTAACAACCACCTGAGCGGTACCGCTTATAACTGGCAGATGACCAAAATATGTGAAAAATTTCAAAAGAAAGAGGAAACAAAAAAGACAGAAGAAATAAAAAAGAATTACAAAGCAACACCTGAAAACAGAAAACAGATGTCATGGCATTATGTAATATAAATTTCACAGAAAAACATAATTATCACTCATGATTTTATTTGTTTAAGTTGCCATTTTTTCATATAAATAAAAACCGCCCACTAATCTGAATTAAAATACACCAGGCCATCAGGTATAAATAAAATAAAGTTCAGTAACAAGTAGACAGTAGGTGTGGTAAATTTAATGTTCACATTTTGTTCAACATTTTAACACAATTCCAATTTCACCACAACATAAACACCCAAATCAAACAAAATCAGTTTCTAAATCTTTTTTAAATCCGTGTTGACTGGAAGAATTAATCATTATTTTTACACTATTACTGCCTAAATTATATCGATAATCATCAAACGTAAATACAGCAGAGACGCAAGTTCTGGTATCGAGCAATAATTATGCATATTTAGTTGTTACAGTAAAATTTTGAGCGAAAACATCAATTGATTCGAATCCAGTAAAATGTCACCCACTTTTGAAACAATCAAATTCTTTTATAGATTGATGAGTTCATGCAGAGCAGTAATGGATACTAACGAGTACTGATTTTGTATTATGTCACTGATAAATACAGTTTTTAAAAGAAATGACTGATGACACCAGAACTCAAAAGTAGTTTTGGGAGTTTACGTAGCTTTACAGGTGTGCTTGAATCTATCTTTAATATACAGTAACAGTATTCTCTTACATGACAGAAAAGAGGCATTATTCTATATTATTTATTCTTCATATGGATAATTTATGTTGCCTGCATGCCCTCTCTTATGAAGACAAGCTGAGATGGACACAGCTGAGATGGAAAAACGCTGAAGGTTCCTCTCCAACACGTTCTGTAGCTCCATTCACATCAAAAATTCAGCTCACTAAAAATAAATGGGCATGCCATCACAGAAGTGAGAACTCATTTGGTTTAGAGTCCGTGTGTTTTTGTGGGTCTGCTTTCACAGGGAAGTTTGATCTAAGGGAGGGAAAGGCACTGAAGTCGTCTTGCTGTGGCCTCTTCTATCACAGAGAATTCATAAAGCTGCTGCTCACACGCGAGGGACAAGTTCAGAAATCAAAAGGAGGAAAAAAGGCCTACACGTGTCGCTGAGCAATTAAGTCACCGAAGAACAGATCTAACACTCTTTAAAACCTCAAACATATTTGGTAAAAAGTTATTATTATTACACAATCACTTCTATTCTCCAGGTATGATTGAGACAGACAGGGTTTATTAACCATCAACTACACTTGTGAAAATCATTTAAAAGCAACAAAGTTAGTCAAAAGAACTAGTGAAGATTACTTTTAATTACCTGTCATAGTTTTGGAATTACACAAATGAAACAAAAACGCTTCATTTTCATGCACCAAATTCCTTATATTAAAACAGTATTGTGAGGTCAAATGTTTACTGTCACAAAAAATTTAATCTGTCTATATTTCTGTCAGTCAAACAACAAACGTTGGACATTTTAAAAAATTGGGCCACTTTTACGACAGTCTGATGGATTTTGAAACTCCAGTTTGTCTGCTTGGGATCAGTCAAACCTGGTAACACTGAATACGTTACACACACTAGATGATCAAAACTATTCCCTCAAAATAATAGCTTAAATAGTTTTTCTTAGAGAGGTGAGTGAGTTGATGCTTTTGACTCTTCGTGACAATAAACTGCTGAAGATTGTGAGCTTCAGTCTGTAGCAGCGTGACTGCTCGAGGTGAAACCTTCAGTCCCGTTATGTGGAGGTCAAAGGTGTGAAGCTTTGAATGTTACGACAACAGTTTACTCACAACCCTTTAAAATGAATTAAAAGAAATAAAAACCTTTTTTTCAGCCTGATACCAACAACAAAACTAAAAACAACTCAATGAGGTGCTGACTTCTACTAAACCCACACAGAAAATCGTATTCTTAATTTATTCAAAAGATTATTGTAAAAAAGGTCATTATTTTACTTTGAAGTAACTTATTTCCAATAAACTGAGAAATATTTCCAGTAAAATGCTGTTTCACTTCACAAATAACATAGGTGATTGGACATATTTGTATATTTTAAACCTTCACAACCTACAAATCTTCCAAGTTTGGTCTTGGTGGAGGCACTGTATTCTCAGTTTCATCCAAACACCTGATTTTGTACCGCTATTTGAACACAGCCCAACAAGAAATAAATGGCATATTGAAGGTATGTTCACGAACGGAGGCTGCTTTTTTTTTTAAACCAACACCGTAAATAGACGTTACTAAAATGGGACGTAGGCGCACTCTCAGAGAAAAGATCCTCGAAAGCAATATGTACTTCTGTGCTGTAACATTTCTAAAAAAAAAAAGCCCAAACCGTAACAAAAATATGGAAAGCTACCAAGGGAGGACTTTTACAGCACTGCACTACCACTCCATCACATTCACCCTCATAGTATTAAAGTCTTTACCTTTGACTGCTACTGAGAAGCATGCAACACTGTGCCTTCATAATATTGCCCCTTTTCAGGCCTGCAGTGATAGAAAGCAGTGTTAGATATTCAAATTACTGTCGCTCCTTTGAAAAGATTTGAACACAGAACTATTTTTGTGGTCAGCTCCAGAAAGCTGCCTAGTTATAAGACCCTACATATATATAAATATAAATATATATATATATGCACAAATTATATTGCAATGTTTAGATTCTTAAGGAAGAGGAAGGTTTGAACTTTGTGTTCGGTTTATGTAATATGCACATGCCTCTATGTTCACACGTCATGCGATGAGAAATGTAAGTATTTCAAGCACAATGGGAGCTCTTTGTAATGGACTGTGACATACTGTACTATTCATAATAAATATTTTATACATACTACTCCCTGTCTGTCCTCTTTGGAGCGCAACACCCCCACAGCATCCGCTTCAGCTGCTCTGACAGTGACGGGGGCGCCTCCTGTAAGAAGGTGTAACTCAGCAGGTGTATTCTCCCGATGATCTTCTTACGTCAGATAAACCTCACACTTTTGTGCTCATTTAAGAGGATTCCTCGCTAACCCCGCCCTCTCTGCTCGCACTGATCCTACTTAGTGCCACTCAGGGTGTGATAATCCCAAATGAAATCAACTAATGGAAACGCTCGAGGCTCTCCAGATTACAATGTGCTTTTATTATTTACAGACAAATACCTTTTATTGTAAGGCTGCTGATCGCTGCAGGTTAAGAAGATGGACATGTTGGACACACTCAATTGTTGTGGCACGAAGATAAACAACCAGAGGACCAAAAGCAACATGAAGTTTTTTTTTTTTTTTTTTGGCTCGGCTTTAAAAAGAACGATTTCTTAAAGTGATCTTGGAAGAAGCTGTATCCTGAATCTGTTTGCTTTTCTTTGTGTGCACTGTGAATAGAAAGAGGATCAGATTGTTTCTTGCTGCATCACTCTTTTTAAGGCTCAAAGGACACAAAAAAAGCACAGATAAGCTTTTTAAAGCAGCTTCTTGTTGTTTTACCGAACACGTTGGCAAACTCTCATCATGGATTACAGAGTGAATCATTTGTCGTCCTCTAAAATGTAAAGACAAATAATGAGAGATAACAACTTTTGGTGTGAAACTGAACCATGACACATTTGTTTTAAAGCTTTTTCTTCCATCATATCAGGTCATCCAGCTCATCATCCGTGTCTGCGCTTCAATAGACAATCAGCATACTATTTTCATGATTCATTTCATTGTTCTGTGTAGAGAATTTAAGAATACGGCTCAAGGTGCCGTCATTAGATGTCTTATCCCGAACAAACAGTTCAAAATCTGAAAGATAATCAGTTTACAATGATAACAAGCAGAGAAAGCAGAAAATCCTCAAATCTGAAAAGCTGGAACCAGAAGATTATTCCTTAAAAATAACAAGTATTAACCAGTCAACCAAATACAGCTGTTGTTGGACTAACTCTCTAACCCTGTAAAATCAAACAAAACCATCATTAATCATTAACGATTCTTCAGTCATCTTATTGTCAACAAATCCCATGAAATGATCAAAAACTACAAATTGAAACTATAAAGTGAGATGAACTGATCTGAGTTTTGTCTGTGTTGCCAAAACCTGATCTATCTAATTCAGCTGTTGATTATTTCAGAGTGCACCAAATGTGTGTTAATCCCCATCTGAAAATACTCTGTATACTTCTATTTGAGTAAGGTTAGAAAAGAAAAACTGTGCCACACTGCCTGTGGAAATTATTTAACCTTTTAAAAAATTCAACTGTGTATTTCTGACACACTTTTAAAGATTTACGTCTCAAGAGTGAGAGCAAATGGACCTGAGTGCCACAGACGAGGGAGGGAATTTGGGTTTGTTGGCTAGAAGAAAAATGTGTAATTATACCATTCTGGTCCTTTTAAAATCCTCAAACCTCTCTGGATAAAAAAGTGATCATATATCACGAATTATTTTAGATTTTTAGATGCCTTTAAATGACCGATGAGGTATAGCGTGGTTATCCCTTAAAAATGGAAGAATATTCATACTGATTTTCACCCAAACGTGGGCTTAGATACTGTAAAGTTGATGATTTCGAGATACTTGCTTTTTTTCCATCCAAAACTGCCATCTCCCATTGTTACTGTGCTGAATTAAAATCAAGTTGCTTTCAAGCTTTTTTTGGCAATTCATCTGTATGTATTAGTGTCATTCTGCAAATTACATCTGTAGAGGAAATAATGACACTGATCAGGTTTTCTGCTGCTCTGTTCAGCCTCCTGAGCCCTTTTGTTACCTCTGCATACACAACTGCATTGTGGTGAGTTAAAGGAGGGGGGTAAATATGAAATTTCTCCAGCTTGCTGCACCACTGAGCAATACCTTATCAGAGCCGTATAACCAAGACAGATTCAGTATCCACGTTTTGTTTTATAGTTTCTTAGAATAACAGTGATTCAGTGAAGCTTATTAGGTAGAAAAAGTGCTTTGACACTGTCAGGCCTGGATTTACAGCATCACGCTCATTCTAATGCAGTTTGTGTGCACTTAAATTGCAGTACGAGTGGAGGAAACCCTCCGCTTAGGAGGAATCGACACTGATCCTTTAAGCCTTGGCTCGCAGACGGGATTTTGCAGGTTTGTGAAAAGTGGCTGCTCAGCTGCTCCTCAGCCAGGTTTGGACGTGGCTGCGAGCCAGCTTCGCCGCGGACAGTCTGGCCGGCGAGGATAAGGCACCGGACTCAGCGGGTTGTTCTGGTCGTCCGGTGGCAGGGGCTTCTCGCTCCGATGCAAAGTCAAGGTGACTCATGACGGGCGAGAAGTCCACTCGAGTCCGATCTGGGCGAAGCAGTAGAGGAAAGCCAGCATCGGTGGGGCCACGGTGGACCAGCCTGAAATGAAAAGAAAACAAATGTCCCCAAATGTTCAGTCTTTAAACAGTTTTATCCTGAATTTAAGGCAGTTTTTCTTTTCTGATGAATTGAATCAAACCTCAGCTAAAAGGTAACTGAACTGATGCTTTCAATGAGCCAGAGAGACAGTAACAGTAACAGTATTTTTGTCTGTTTTGTGTGCTGTACAGGGTTGTGTAACGGTTATTCTCCGTTTCTATTTATAGCTGCTTCTTAGTGGGTCGGGCAGGCAGGTAAGGACAGCTGTCTGCACCTCCTCCTCGACTGGCTTGCCTCCAGATTATCTCAGTAACCTGCACCTGCACCCACAATGCTTTTCCATGGTCTATTCTTTTCTATTCATGTCAAAATCGAATTCATGTACACACGGGCTGCTTTATGCACAGCTGTACTGTCAGTTTCCTGTCCGCGCAAAGAGAAAGGTGAGAAAGGGACTCGGGGCTTCAAAAAAAAGGAGCTATTTTGACGACACAGAACTTGCTCGCAGGAAATCAGCATAATCTTTGTTTGCGCTTGTCTCTCGAAAAGAGCCTTAACAGTGTTACCAGTAAATGCCAGATAATTAATCATGTTGGTTTAATCACATTAGACAGAATTCCAACCATTTTCATGCACACTTTTTTAAAATATTATGTGCTTCTGACATCTGCGTTAATCATTCAAAGCGCCTCAGCCCCGGGCCCTGCCTGCACAGAGAGCGAGTCTTGCCGTCGTGCCAAGACATCCCAGCGTTTTGTCTTTGCAGGTAGGTAAATTTCATTAACACCCTCCGTGTGAAATGTACTCCCCAACTAGTCGTCCAACTTTTGCTACTGCTTACTTCATACTCGTAACATCTTTTGTTTTAATTTGTTTGTTCCCAGGCTCTGCTGTTCTAAAGAAAAGTACTAATTATAAAACCCTGGTAAAGAGACGGAGGAAATCGGTTGATCATATAACTTTCTCCACTCTCCATCTGTGAGATACTATGGCTCCAATCAACCAGCGCTGTAATTACGCCGCAGTTTCTTTTGCCACTTGATTAACAGAGTGCTTCCAGTTCAGACGAGGCGAGAGGGCCGCTCGCAGAGAGGCAACTCACAACTAAATATAAAGCTGATTAGTGATCAGAGGGACTGCGCTTCTCAGCAAAGCAGAACCTTGTAGGTTTAGCTCCTCCGTCGCCATTAGGCTGATGGAAACGAGGGACAGCTCGTGTGTGGGTCCGTCTGTCTGTCTGTCAGTCAGTCCACTGCTTTAGTCCAGACTGAAATATCTCGATGCAGATAGATTGCTATGAAATGTTGTGCAAATATTCGTGGTGCCCAGATTGTCATCTCCAGACATTTCTTCTAACATTTAGTTTTAATTGCAATTTCACCAAAAACTATTGAATGGAGAACTACAGTGAGATTCTGTGATTCTGCAGAAAATACTATACTAGTGCCCAAAGTAAAGTCATTAAAGTTCCTGTACTGTCCAATTTCAAATGTTTCATTTGGTTATGAATGTGATTGCATTTTCACTAAAGTACTCATCTTCAGTAACTACAAATAGAAATACAGTACTGACTAGTTTTGAAAACGACTTCTTATAGAATTAACTTTAAATGAGATGTAAAGAAGTTTTCATTACAGCTTTTTTAACTGTTCGTTTGACTCAAGAAGACACTTAATACATCCTCAGTCAACATATACGACTTTAGACACAGCATGATTAGGAATTTGTTTCTGTGCCAGAGAGGTCAGAGTGCAATTACACTCCTGCCTGCACCAGTATAAATCAGAGACGGGATGATTTAAAAACATTGATCTCTGGCAAATGAGGCAAACTCTCCTCCTCTGTGGTTTATTGTGCAGACACGAAGAGTGGCTTCAGGCCTTTTTTCTAATGTGTTAGACTTCAGTTTAAAGTATGACACCAAAAGCACTCTGTAAAAGCAAAAAAAAAAAAGAAACGTTTTTTGTGCATCAGGCGGTGCCGTGTCATATCTTTATTTTTAATATTTTAATGGTCCAAATGAATTACCATAAAACAGTTTAGTTTCTAGTTCTCACTCTGAATAATTCACACCAGAAATGGTATTTTCAAACACCCTGTTCGTATTTTTAGGTTCCTCTTAATTTATTTACACCAAGTGTACAGTATGCTGTGTGAGAAAGGGATCAGGAGTGCTAGAAGAAGCATTATGTTACGCACAGTTTGCTGCGAACCCACCAGGTTTCAACACATTTTTGCTGTCACAATAACGCCTAACTGGTAACTGTAAAGCCTGACAAAGACATGACATTTAGGCCCAAAGACCGGGTGACATAATCGGAGGAGAAAATGTCGACTTGAGGAAGTGGTGAATAAAGACTGTAGAGGAGAGAAAGTGTAAGATGAGCAACAAGTTTCTTTCTCATACTAAAATATGTAAGGGTTTATATAACAATAAAAGAAAATTTCCAAAAAGTTGATGTGATGTTGAAGTAGGAGTTGGTGCCTTCACATTGACTCACAGCATGAACCAAAACTGGATTTTGTTGAATCACCGGTCAATAAAGACAAATTGATCTGTAAGACAGCAGATGCTGGAGTGTCAATATGACCCCCAGCAGAATCGCTCTTCACTGATCTACTGTGTTCTCCTGCAGAGAGCAATGAAACTGAAACACACAACAGAGCTACTTTTCAGATTTCACGCCTCACTCACAGTTCATATTGTTAGTATGTAAGTGTCCATAATATTGGTCTAATTTAAAACTACTCAAATCAATATTTTTGGATTAAGACTGTATCAAATGACCATGCTGAATGTACAAGAAGCTGCTTGTTTTGATGAACCAGCAGAGAATCTGTCATCATTCAGCTCTGCAGGTCAGCTGTGAGTGAGTGTTTTAGCATCTTCCAGCTCATTGTTTTGGTTGCTTTGGCTCTCATCATCATTGTTTTCAGAGAAAAAGAAAAAGACACTGTATGCCAGCAGCAAAAGTCAGACAGAACCAAGTTAGCAACTAAGTGGAGAACATGGTGGAAACATTTAGGAGCTAAAGGGGCAGATATTTCCTTCAGGAGTTGGTGGAGACAAGGAAATGGGCTACAGGGAGAGTATATTGGACTTATATTTGGCCACAAACACAACTTCAAATAAATGCCAGTGTTTTCCTCTGCCCTTAAATGTCACTGCTGCATTTACAGCTTGTTTGGCTGAATGTTAAGTGGCCAGAAAAACACAATTAATGCTGCTTTAAAAGTGAGTAAACTTTGCAGCGGCTGCTTATTGTATGTAGAGAGGCTTCAGGAGAGCCTGCCATCTTGTTTAGGTACCAAATGAGCCAAATAAAGAGACAGGGAGGAAAACAGGGACTGGCACGAGCAAGAAGCAGATGTCCCTCAATTTAGGAGAGTTTGCCCATGCAGATGCATAAATTGCCCCACTATAACCGAAGCCTCAACATACATGCAATACTGCAAAACGTCCAGAGCTCCTGAACAGAAGCATTTTCATACTTTATCTCTAATTTTACTTCCTGCCTATGTGAGCTGGCCTCTCTCAGACATATTATCTTTGGCTGTTGTAACATCTGCAGATCGTCAAATGTCATGCCACGCAACTAAAATCTGCTAAATTAAAAGAGCACGTGACTGATGCTCCGTGCTGGAGACGAATTTACAAACGCCCGCTGAAACATTCCCGCAAAAATAAAAGGCACGCGCAAATCCCATTTAGCGAGTTTCGCGAGAGGCAATTTACCTTGAATGAAGACACGCTTCCAGAAGATCCTGCCAACATGTATCCCCCCGAGGAAGACCAGATTAGAGAGGATGAGCATGGCAGTGGAGAAGGCAGAGAGAAGGGCAATGCAACGCCTCTCCATCGCCGCAGAGAGATTCTGCTCCTGGGAAATCAGCAAATAAATAAGCAAATTGCAGGAGGACCACAGGAGATTTTCATTGGAAATCGGAGAAACAAAGGGCAGCAAAGCGCCTGGCACTAATGAACTTTGTGACCCTAAACTAGGAGGGTTACACTGTATGCCATGAGACGTAATTACTATTTTGAGAACGGAGACCATCTCCCAAGGCTACAAGCAATAATAACCTGAACATCTCTACTGTTAGTATATTAGAAACAGGCTTTAACTCACATTAACCTGTGGCGTTAACTGCACATGCCAATTAGATGTGACAGGGTCCAACCACTTTGTCTCCTGCCTGTACTTACTGTAGCAGCCCCAGGCATTATCTCTCATTAAATCAGATTACACGACCCTTTTTATGTCTAGCTACAGGAGAGATTTCATGATGTCCTCACTCTTTAACTGAATCAAATACTATTTTATGCAATTTCTTTTTGAAATGTTTTTGCAGGGTCTGGGGTGAATGCTTGGGTTTCAAACTTACAAAAAAGGAGTGAATAGAGGGTGACGCAAAGAGAGACTTCAGTCCGTTTTCCACCAGAACTCCAGCCCAGTTCATCAGGGCCCAGTATTGTAAGTAGTCATGGCCACCGTGCCAGAGGCAGACGAATCCAAACGCAAGACCAGTGGATAACATTTTGTACAGATGACCATGCCGTGAACCTCCCAGCGGCACGTAGATATATCTGGAAAATAGGTACATGAAATAAAGAATTAATTCTTCAAACACTTTCAAAAAGTAGAAAAAATGTTCAGCTCTTTGAGGGGAATTATAACCTGCTCATACACAAATAAAACAGTAAATGAATGCAGACAGATTTATCTAACCGCAGCCAGTAAATAGTGCAGGTATTATTCAAAAAGGGAGGGGGAAGGGAGTAGAAAACGGCACCACAATGCACCAGCGAGTTGGTCTGCCTGTCACATAAATTATCATGTCATGTTCATTGATTTTTAATCAAATGAACATTGCTGTGACGTCCAGCGCAAAAATAGAGGCACTCCAGGGAAAATCAATCCTGCTGAGTTGTTAATAATGCTGCAACTGGGTTAATGATTCCAAAGTGGTTTGTCTGATTCACACCAAACCCTTGACACACATTTAACCCACTTCCTATGTTTTTTCAGCCTGTTCGACCCTTATTGTTTCGCTTGAGTAAGGTCCATTTCCAACGGTTTGTGTAATAAACTGAGGCTACACGACTAGAGGAAACTGTAATATGAGTTATTTATTAACCAGCAGATAACACACGGATATCTCCTGCATGTAATGTTACTGTTGTTTAAATGAGATTACTCTTCATGTGGTCTGAAAATAGCAGCTGTACATTCACAGCCCTCTTGATGTGGGTAACATCCCACCAATCAGTAAATGATGTGACGCGAAGAAAAATGGTCGCGGGTTTGGCGAGATCCTCGTCTGTCCCAGAGGTGCCGAGAGTCCCAACATGCTACATCACTCAGGCACACTCAGAAACAAACATTGCGTTGTGTCTAGTGTTGCTGAGCTGGGACCTAATTATCTCATCCACCCTGTGGCTAATCAATGTTCCTGAAAGATGAGCCAGCGCTTTCTGAGCCTTAAATAGAGTGGCCAGCTTGGCCATATTGGGGGATGAAAGTAGGTGCAAAAACAGATGGAGAGGAACCAGAGTTGAAGCAAGAGCAAACTGAATACATAAACATACAAAGCACCTATCCGTCGATTTAAATTATTCAGATGTAGATGGATTCTACACAGATGTTAATCAAAATATGATAATTTTCAGATATATATTAATACCTTGAGTAATCAATGTGTTATGCAACACACCTGGCTACTCCAAGCAGATGGTGCAAAAAACATTCAGGCTTCATAGACTGACAGAAGGTATCTAAGCTTTCTAGAGAGTTACAGTTAGAGACCTACAAAGTACCTGATCTTTCTTTCTATAAGTGCAATTAAATGCTGACCACCCCACCCAACCAAATCCCACTGTGCTCACTTACTTATATACAGCTAATTTTCACCGGGATTTGGGATCAAACGCTGCTTCTCATATATAGCTGCAACAACTCAATCAAACAGCCAGTAAGAGCTCTTTTGTTGGCCGATAACTGTGTGAAACGGAGAACCTGAGAGACGGGGAAAGCGTAATGGAATGGTGAAGAATGAGCCACTTAGCTGCCCAGGGAGACGGGGTGTCAGTGAGTCATGTAGAGCACATCATTTAACACCTACACACTCATCTAGCTCTCTTCAGACTATTTCAACAGAATTTCAGAACTGCATTAAAACCTCTTTAAAAGCACTTTCACAAGAAGGAACGCCGGGGCATTGTGTCATGGGTATCATTTTGCATCTGCAGTAGGATAATTACAAGTGATGCCATTAAGCGGGAGAAAACAATTTCCAATGGACACAGATTAAAATGGAAACTTGCATTTGCAATTTAAATTCTTAGATCTTTAGCGAATTAATTGGAGACACCTTTAAGAGTCTTTTTTGATTTAAACTCGTCTTAAACATCTGAGGAGCAGATGTACGTGCCCGCCATCGCACACGTCAAACGAGAGGAGAAGCACAGTCGACACAAAAACTAATTAGCAAACATCCTCACAGAATATCACAGTGCGTTTTCTGACAGCCGTGCAAAACAGTAGTGCTGCGTTAATGTAGCAACCTGCGTCTACCAAGCGGACCATAAACCCCCAATAGGCTGCATTCAGCCGAGTGTGCATCATTAAAAGCAGACAAACTAATAATGTGCCTTGTCTAAAGTACAAGTGAGCTACCACATAATGCTCCCATTACATATGCACATATTAAACAAAGAGGCATTTCTCCAGGGTGCGGGAACAGTAACACAACAGAAGAACTATTCACCAACAACGTGCAACCTCATAATCATGAGAAAGCCTACATGCAAATGCAGCATCCTCGTCCATTGTGGTGAAACATGTGGGCAGGCGGCTGGAGAATGGCACCTTTTTTAAGGTTATTCAGCTGACAAGTTCAATGCTGGGCAGGAAATGAGCTCCTTACAGTAAGTGTGCAATAGACAACAGATACAGTATGATTAAAGGCACGCTAATAAACATACAAGGCAATTAAAAACTATAGATAGACACAAAGCTGATGGAGAGATAAAACAGAGTATATATAGAAAGACAGACAGACAGACAGATAGATAGACATAAGAGCTATTATTTGATTTAGATGACATTTCACATCTTTAGTAAGCATTAACATCTGAATTAATCCGGCCACCGCTCATGAAGTGCCTCTTACCTGATGAGCCATCGATACAGGCCCTCGTCAAAGTGCCTGAGAGGGAACAAAAAAAAAAAAAAAAGGATATTTGAGTCACAAATTTACATAATAATATAGCACTGAGTATGAAACACCTGTGCACTGGGCTTCATATAAACTGAACCATGTGCAGTATGTGTGATGTATGCATGTCTGTGTGTGCTGTCGCTTAGATTAGAAAAAGCATTTGTTTTTCTTTCTTTCTTTCGCTTCCCTGCCTATAAACCGAAGCCGTTTTGTCCGTGATGTCGGTGGACAGCTTTATGCATTCCATCAATGTTGTCAACATTGGCCAGCTCAGCACACGCAGGCCGGATTGGAGTGCATCGGTGTCAGCACATCGGTCGATCCGGTCTACAGCCGCTGCATTTTTATTGCAAAACCAAACACACAGCCTTCCATCTCAACTTTATGTGCCCTAAATTGAGAGAGCAATTTCTCTTTGTTAATTACATTTGGGAGCAGAGTGATTTAACTGTGAGAAAGTGACATAAAACGCTGAGATACTCTCCCTGATATGCTCCTTGGTAATTTTACTGTACAACCACATCTCAATACTCATTTACTCAATGTTACACACTGTTTTTCTGTGCCAGATTCCAACATGTTATTTATAATACATTATTGGGTTTGCATTTAATGGCATGTTTATTCTGTGTAAACCTCTGTTGTACACTTAATTGCCAGTTCATTTGATACATCTAGCTAAAACTACTGCAGTCTAACAATCCTGAAATAACTCCCATTTTAAGCAAGAGTATAAGTTCAGTTTTTATTGAAATTGAATCATTTGATCTAAAATCTCTTTATTTTATTGCCTTATGTAAAGCATTTTGTAACACCTCATTTTGAGTGCCATATAAATACACTTTATTAGTATCATTATCACAATCATTTTGGATGACGCAGTTTGTTGAAATATAATTGTAACCCTCTTTGACATGAATGGGGTGGACAAAATAATAAAAACACCTGTCACTGTAGCACAATACAGTCCATCAACACCAAAAACTGCAGCCTCTAAAATGAACAGGTGAATCAACTTCAACATTAGGATATATTGGGGGACTTTTACAAAAGCTGCATTGCTTGAGCTAAAGTAAGGTATATATTACGGTATCTTTTGCAGTTTAGCAGCCAGAAGTCTTTGTTCAGAAGTGGTGTGCATCCTGGAGGAAAGCTAAACGGTGTAAACACAAATGACACTGTGGATGTGATAAAAATGGGATATTTTTTCCAAGCGGCAGAGACTTTGTTGTCTTAAGCCTTTTTTTCATATTTTGTGAAGTCTTGCTGATTAAGGTGCTTTCTCCCTGTGTAACAGGCACTGCAACAAGCGTGTACACTAACTTGAGCAATTGTGACCCCTTCAGCATAAACCAGGCATAGTCTTTTCATTCGTAACTAAAATAGAAATGTGTGAAATTAACTTAATAAACGTCAGACTCATCAAGACATTTGTTTTTAAGATGTCCACTCTTTGGTGGTTTTAACATGAAGGAAGAGTGGATTTGTTTTGTTTTGTGATTTACTTCTCATCTTTACAATGCTTTTGCTAAACCTTCAAGAGTAAAAGACCAGATGTGGCCTTCAAATGTAGAAATGATCCCAGTGAACAAACCATTTCAGCTCGAGTCTGTAAGAATGATATAATTTTCTTGGTGCAGAGGAGACCAGTCGTTTTGATTGCCAGTAATGACAGAAGATGAGACAATTCACCGTGCCCAGCCTGAACCTTACTGTCGAAGCACAGCGAGCACTTAGGGCACTTGACCTTAAATGTACCTTTTTCCTCAAGGATACCGGGTACACTAGCTTTTCCAGTCCCCGATAAGGAATGCTACAAGGTCAGTATAATACTGCATTTTTATCGTGGTTCTACTGCCTGATCTTACCTCCACATCCCTGTGAAACTGTACATGATGCTGACACAACGAGGAAGCTTTGGGGGAACTATCTTATCCAGAGTAGCCAGCATAGATGGAAGTCCAAACAGCACCAGATACTTCACATAGAAGAACTGGACGAGAGCCAGGGCCAGACCGCCTGTGACGGAGGGGAAAAGGAAGTGGTCAGACTCATATTTCACACTTCCAACTACAGTTTTACTGTATTATAGGTCAAGTAAAATTGACCTGTAATTTACTAATTTGCCTTAAAGAGGTTTCCAATCTGTGCAGCATATGATAGTCTCCAACCTTAAGACTGTGCTGGAAAATTCCCAAAAAGAGGAAGAAACCTCAGCAAGAGCAACAGAGGAGGGATCAATGGATGTCTTTACAACTTGGCAAACATCATTCCCTGCTGACAGTGAGGAAATTCTAGCAGCATTTAAAGCAGAATTGCAAAAAGGAGGCTGGTAAATTATCATGATTCAGTTTGTCTTTACGTTTATCAACGTTTTCATTCCCACTTAAGGGAACTAAGGTACGAACAGCAAGCAAACAAATGTCTGAATAAATGAAAGAATTAGCAGTAGGATGTCTAGAAAATGCTTGACGTGATACTCCGATGCAGATTATCTATAGAGCACAGCAGACAACTGTGTAAATAAGATATACCTCCCAAAGAGCAGAGACACAAAGGGGCTATTAGAGGCAACACAGCGTGATTATACTTTCAATTTGTGGGAAGAAAATTAAATCAAATAACTACATATTTAACAGATTCTGATCCTTTATTCAGATATTAACAAAATCACACCACAGATCAGGAAGACTGGATTATGGATCTAATGTATGACGGAGAACCAACTGAATCCTGTAGGGGGAAGAGTAAGGTGACTTTAAAGTCTGCAGCTAAAAACACACACAGCATAAAGACTCACCCAAGGCCCAAGGAGGGAGAATCTCTAAGTAGGTCTCATTAGACTGGATGGAGTGCATGTACATTACGTGGATCAAGTATTCTGCAATGCACCACCACAGCATGATCCGTCCTGATCTGAGCACCAGGTACCGGAGGGAGGGATCGACCCCGTCACCCTCCTCGGCAGGCCTCCGCATCTGCGAGCGCAGAAAGTGAGTGTGTTGTCAATTTCTGGTTGAATCTTCACAAATACCACGTCGGGTAAATACACTCCAAGGATGGAAATGAACACAGGGTGGCATAAAAAACTACAGACAACATAAATGATCGCACAAATGATGTTTACTTGTCTTTAAAAAAGGTGACCTGAGATCATCTGCACTTAGAAGCAGCAATCAGCCCAAACCGAAACAACGTGGGTTCCTTTACCTGCTCAGTGTAGTCTTTGTAAGTGATGATGGGTCCATTGTAGAAAAAGGGATGATAGAAGGTGTACGACAACAACCAGCAGAGCTGCACAACGCTACCGCGGTCCAGAGGGCACCAGCAGTGCTCCAGGCTGAAGCTGATGAAGCGCAGACCACAGACAGCGACACTGAAGAGGAGCAGGTAGTACTCCTCCTCGGTGTCGTACCAGCCTCTCTGCGTAACACAGAGGGAAGGCCAATTATTTTGAACACATTGCTGGGGAAAACTTATAATGACAGTGACAGTTTGACACTAAATTCAGATTTTTTTTTGTCTTGGAATCACTCTTCATTTAAAATGCGGCAGAGATCGAAATGAGAGCGTTAGCAGAGCGCGGCAGATTTAGACAAACGGTTATGAAAATCCGTCAACACACACACAAACGTGCACTTAAGATGACTTTTTAATGAGGTCTGCTGAACAGTAACAGAGGGGATGAGCACGCAGGAGGGAAAGAGGTGGATTTTTCAGTAGATTTTCTAACTGCTGTGACTGGAGCACAGTTGCCTGGCAGATGATGCAGTGCAGTTTAAAGGGTGCCTCTGGATCAAAGATAACCTTAAATGTAGTGAAATACTAAGAGCCAGCATGCATAATAATAATTAATCCCTAAAGTCATATTAAAACTGCATTTAAATATGTTTTGGTCATTGTCATGTTGTATTAAAGAAAATGCAATTTTGTGAATAATCTCACTTTTTTGGAGGTTATTCTTTCATTTTCACCTCAATAAACGTTGTTAATATGAGTAATATCTGTTAGCTTTGTCTCTCATTGCCTCTCTCAGATATTTCCAAATGCTTGTAGGGAGACACAGAGCTTTTCCCATCTTCTAATCCTCTGGAAACACTGGAAATAAACCGCTTGGCATCTTGTGGTATGGACACGAGTGGCCAGACGGCAGCACGTCCCCTTAGTGTCTTGTGCCCTCTTGTGGTTAAATAGGGACATTTATTGATTAAAAAAAAATGGTGACTGAAACAATATTAAGATCTGATCGGACAGTAACTTTATAAATCGATTTGTACACACATCGCTTGTGAGTTATAAGGGTACATTTTTTAAATGCTCCTTTTACTTTACTTTAAAAAAAGTATTTCATTTCTCTGCTTGGCCCTTTCAGTGCATCAAATAAAGCACGAATCAGGTGACACAACCCACCTGGATCTCCTGAAGTGGTTGGATGTGAAGCGTGGAGAGCAGCAGCAGATTGCAGGCCCATGACAGAGCAGGCTTTCGCAGCCGGGCCACAATAAAGGACAAGCTCAGATGCACCAGCAGCACGCTCACACCTTTAATCCCCAACACGCTGCAGGCTGCTAAGAGGCCGTATGTGGTGAGTGCTGGTACTCTCAGCTGTCGGGGAGAACATAAAAACATGTGATGCACTGAAACATCTCTGATCTAATAATGATATTTAAGAAAAGACTGTTCCTACCTTGGGGTAAAAGCTGCTGGTCAATCTCGATATCACGCCATGACCGAACAGTGTCCACAGCAAAGACGTCTTGGCCCAGTCAGTCCAGAAAGTCCATTCAAAGTCTGATGGGTCCTGAAAAAACAACAGCTCACTTAACTCACCTGATGCATGTTGAAAACAGGCTTTAAATGCACTAAATATGTTAAAGGAACTCATTTTTTATGTATGAAACGAACGGCTAGAAAACATGAAAACATGAAAAACTGAAATTGAGCAAGTTTTGTTCCATTCCTGCAAAACAAACTCTCTGAGCACTGTGGATTTTAGCAATTTCAATGATGAACTTACCCTTTTAAACCCTTTAAAAAGGCCTGTTTCCAACTGGAACTCTCTTTGCAATCCTGCTTCATGCTCTGAGGTGCAAAAAAAGTGAAACAAAAGCTTCATTTTTCTTTTCTTTTTCCTCCCAAATCCACTGAAACATCTGTCTACTTATCTTACCTTTGGAGAACCTGTGCAGCTGGTAGAAAGAGTACAGGTGAGAGCCAAAGGACAGCACCCAGTATGCAAAGATCTCCGTCCACGGCAGCGGCGCCAACTGGGACTTTGGTTTAGATGTCATCCGGCAAAATCACTGTGCTATATTGATGCACATGAAACAAAGGGAGTCTATTAATAAACCTGATCTGCAGAGATTGGTAGTCATTGAGCTCAATGTAAAACTGAAATGAAGTGATTTGCATTTCAAATGGCACATACATACATACATATATATGTGTACATATGTATATATATATATATATATATGTTAAAATGATGAAACGTCAATATAAAGACTTGAGAAGAATTTCTATCTCAGATGAAACAATGGTGCTGTATGTTATTGTCATCCTGCAGTACAGTGCAGCTCAAAACATGCAGAGGCTCATGCAAAGCAAAAAATGTGGCTGTGTTGCATGTTTTATTTTTATCATCATCATATTTGGACACAAAGTGGACATCAAACACTGATTGTGGTAGAATTATATAGGTATTTAATGGATTTTTTCACACATATTATGCATTTAAAATGTACTTTCACACGGTATGAATAGATAGACGGTGTACTTAAGTGCTTGAGGATAAAATAAACCCGTCAAAGTTAAATATTTTGTGTTATTTTCATCGCAGTGACTGAAGTGAGCACTGCCGTTGCTAGGTAACGCCGATCCAAGTGGTTGTTAACGATGACGTAACCGAAGGGGGCAAAGTAAAGGTAGCTTACCGGTGAACAAAACAGCTAACGACACTTAGCATAGTCTCCGCTTTTACGATTAATAAGACACCGCTAAGACCCATAATTAGTGTTTGGGTTAGTTTGTGTGTGACAAGTTTTCAAGCTGATTTGGTCATTTGTTTTATTCCCACATTGTTATACGAAGACGGTTTTTTCGTAAGCTACATGTTTCAGTTAGCGGTCGAGCTAGCTAGCGTTAGCTGACGATGTAAACAAGGCGCAGGGTTACCTAAAGTTACTGAGCTGGTGTCCATTGAGTTGCTGTGTAATGCAGACTGCACTGCCTGATCTGGATAGTGTCAGTAAACCCCGGCATACAACATTCAAAGGTACAGGCTTCTTCTTCCTCTTTTTCTGTGCTCCATTCATGATGAAAAGAAAACAACCTTTTAGATCTTGGTCGCCCCCAACTGTGCAGGATGTCAGAGAAAAAAAATCAAAATCAGGTTGATCAGAGTCAGGTTTATTTCCAAGCGGGCTTTCATCTTCAAGGGATTTGTGTTGATATGCTAGTGCAGAAAATATGCACACAATAAGGAGAAAATATAAGATGGGGATTAGTCCTTCGAGTCAGAAGTGTAAGTTAAATATAAAATAAGCAATATTGTAAACAATCATATTAGAAAGTACTAAAAAAATAGACCAGCTGTACTTTCTGTAGGTTTTATTCAGAGGTGGAAAGTACAGTGATTTGTCACTTTCATTCCATGTTACATCACATCTCTATTACATTTAAGAGACAGCTGTACTTACTTTGATATAATGTGTTTAAATTAATAGTTTAACTGAGTTTTGAAGATGCTTCAGTTTTCGACTACGGTACTTTTCGCCTTTTTCTGTATAGTTAACTAATAAAAACAGCAAAAAATGCACAAATCTTAATTTGGAGAGTACTTAAAGCTATTATATAATTATTGTGGAATAAAATGTACAATATTTCTATCTGAAATTTCTTGGAGGAGAAATAGATGACCTACTTCACATTTGTACAGTGGCTAAAGTACAGTAGCTGTGTAAATGCAGTAATTTACATTCAACCACTGCTGAAACATAACCACAAGGAGTCTTGGGCTATTTAGGCTGTTTATGAATGCTTTTAATTTTGTCTTTAAGAAATGTCATGCCAATGTTTGGTAACTTTCTTTTCTGCACAACATCACCAATATGACCTGGCGATTATTTTTTCACTTTGACATATCGCACTTGAATAAGTGATGTAATTTGATCAAGCCAGCTCAACTCTATTTAGTCATAAAAAGACGACATTTTCTTTCAGACAACTCCATGAAAGCAACTCAGTTTAGCTGTTTTTCAGACCTATTTTCAAGATTGCTAAAATTTGCATTGCAATATAGATATATTAGGACATAGAAGATTTAATTGGTAAGGATTTTCACACAGAGAGTATGAGGTCCATTGACATTTAATCACTCTACAAGAGGATTTTTACAGTTTGAAAGTGTTTATTGTGGAGAAACTTTTTTGGCACAGAAGGTTAATAGATCAGCAACTGACTATGCACGCATCCTGAAAAAGACAGATTTATAGGGTTTTCATAGCTCAACACAAGACCAGACAATCTTAACAACAAAAATAGTGCTGTGAAATAACAAATATTTTAACAAGCTGACATCAAGACAGCGTACAAAACAGTAACATAAATCTGTCCTTCACGCATGATTCATTCTTTCATCACTGACAAAATCTGCAACTTCTCACAAACTTTTCTGGCAAATTAAAGGAGCACTTAGACTCAACTTATGACTGTAACAAATAAACATTGATGTCTCATCTCCCCATTAACAGCTACAGCTTGTTTCTGTGCTTCACAACAAAAAATATAGAACAAAATAAGAACATGACCACATTTCATGTATGCTTTCAGTTATCCACAGTGAGAGGTTCAAATTAAACAGTTAATTGTAAGCTTGTCTATTGTGTGTGTGCACGCTAATGTGTTGGCATGCATTCATGCTTGTGTGTGTCTGTGCACAGTGAGTGTAATCACAGTATGAATATTTCTTTCACAGCTCGTCGGTCTCTCCATCAAAGGGCACGCCATCCGTCTCCATATGAATGCTGCTGGGCTCACTGCTGCCCACCCAGCCAATGGGAGTGCGGTTGAAGGAGGGCCGGCAGCCAATGTCATGTTGGTACACCACTGCGGGTTCAGGCTCCGCTTTGGTATCAGCCTCTGGCAGCTGGAATTTCAGGAACTGGTTGGCCTTCTCGAAGCCACCGTAGGGCATGGCAAACCTAGCAAAGAAAGGTGAGAGGATTATTAAAGCCCCTGTTTGTCACAAAAACCCTTCAATGCAAAGTTTCTTGAGGGAAGTACCTGTTGAAGCACTTGTACTTGCGCAGATCCTTTTTCTCAATGGGACCGGGCATTTTAGTTTTCAGAGTAGCTAGCAGAGTTTCATCACCCTTCATGGCCTTCTCCCATGGTGACACATACGTCTTCACATAAATCTGCTTGGTTTTGTCCCCACCTCCACCACCTGTGAAGGAAACATCCACAGTTAGATTATACTACACACTCTGCTGGAATAAGTAAAACTCAAGTTGTAAATTATATTCAGATCTGTAGATTGTAATATTTGCAATAAGTATAGTATTTATCATTATTTCTGTAGCTGGAAATTTCAATTATTTGCCAATCTTTTTGTTTGCTTTGTTACCAAGATGAAAAGATTAATACTACTTTCATGGTAGTATGTTAAATATTTAGCTGGTGCCAGCAGCTGATTGGCTTATCTTAACAAAAACACTAGAAAAGGTGATTTGCCTAACCGGGTGCAGTGACTTCATGGAGTCTCTGTTTGTTGCCTGGCAACCTTACAGTGATGACAAGATTGTTTGTTGCTTATTTTACATTCAATCCATTCATTCATTATGAATTATAAAGTTAACTCTATTGTTATATCAGTCAAGCAAAATCAGATACAGGAGATATGCACTTTATTGAGAGCACATATTTAATTTTTTTTGCGCCACTAGCAACAAAAAATGGTACCAACCTTTTAGTAGAGACCTCTCACTCGATCCTTCTCCACCTTTCCCATGGTCACCCCCATCGACTCCTCCTGCACCTCCTGCTCCTCCTGCTCCTCCTGCTCCACCGGCCCCTTTGCTTCCGGGTTTAGGAGGTGGCACGGGGGCCCCTCCTCCGGTGGTCATCCCAGTGTAATGCACATGTCCAGCCTGTTTGCTAACATAATGCCCACCCACATTTATCATGTCACCTCCCATGTGAACTCCTATTTGACCTCCCAGAGAAGGAACAAACTTCTGGAAGTTGTCCTGAAAGAAATATGATCAATATAACCAACCATATGCCACACAGCACATTCATTTATTTGTTATTTATTTGCACATTAACTATGCTCCAACATCATGAGTATCAGTACACACACTGACTGTATATTAGAAGCGTTTATCTTCTAACTGTTTTAACAGTTAAAAAACTTCATTCTACTTGGATTTATTGATCAGTGATGATCTAAAGTGATCCAGGTGACTTAAAATGTAAGTCCATTTACAGTCATTGTCAGAATATGAATGACAATTACTATTTAAGGGCAGATTAAAAATTAAAGGGTGGGAAGTGATTGGAAAATTCTGAAAAAGTACAGAACAGCAGCTGGATTTTGTTTTCTCCATATTCTCTCACCATAGACTCACTGCTGAAGACGTCAGGGTTGTTCTCGTAAATGAACCTCTCCACTCTCTGCTGCCTCATCTTGAACATCTTAGAGCCTCGGTTCTTCTCCAGGGACAGCTCCTCCAGCATGATGTCTTTGGGAGTCCTGATCTTTTTTCCCAGGTCGAACTCAGATGCCTCCGGCTCTGACTCATACTCTAGGTAAGGGTCATTTCATAAGTTCTTATGTGATTTTGTACTGTAGACATGGCGCTGCTTATTAGTAACCCATCTGTAGTACCTATGACTTCATAAACATCTATTTATGTATTCTGTGTTTACATTAAAGAGCTGTGCAGACCATATGGAAATATGGTGTCATATTCATGTCATTTTAATGCCAGCCTTACCATCCTGAGTGATATGTGATAGGTCAGTAATGATCTTGGAGAGCTTTTTCCGCTTGTTTAGGGGGGCAGGTGTTCCCAGAGGCATGGCTGGAGGTTCAGGAAAGAGCAGGGTGTAAACAGTACTGACATTAGAGTTACAAACATACAGAAAATAACCCAAAATTGAAACAAAACATGCTTTTCTAACATGCAGCAGTGATAGGAGTAATGAGATTAAAGATTTCACACAACTGAAAGAATCTTGAATGGACTGCTTTGCGCCTATCTCCGACCAATGCACCAGTTTCCCAAGATTACTCTTCACCGTCATCACCTACAGCCATCAACAACTCCTGAAAGTGAATCCACGGGTCAGACTGTATTTCAAGTTCAAGGAGGGATGTCAGTGCCCTCAGATTCCCCACATTCCCCAGTGAAACATGACATGTCTGCCCCAAAGGAAACCTATAGCTCAACGTGTGTTTCAGTTTTGTTTGGGGACACAAGATCTGTACACAGTCAACATAAACAGAGGCACGTTGTGGTTCAGGCAGAGACTGGTGATCAGTACATTCTGGTGCAATTCTACCACAGTAAAAGTAAAGACCTCAGGATCATAAAATAGGCTCTGATCATATTCCCCAATCTGCAGCCTGCATGGGAACACGTAGGCGGGGAAAGAGGGAGAAATACTTTACTGCGTCTCATCTATCACTCACTGTTAAAGTTAAGTAACATTAATAACCAAATTTCTCACAACTTTTAGTCTGTGATATGTAGCTTCTTCTTTCATTAACTGATGTGTTTATATTATACAATTTTTTTAAATTTCTTGCATCCATATTGGCTGTTCTCAACAGTTTCTTTAAGGCCCAGACAAGTGGCAAAACATCACATCACATCTACTGGCTGTAACTTAACCCGCTGCAGCTATTTTTAAAAGCCTTTTCCAGCCAAGACATTTTAGCGACGCGTAATGGCGTCATTCGACTATCAAATGGGCTTGACACAACCCTTTAGGACACAATACACACCTTCTGAAAACAATCCTAAGTGCATGTTTGAATCTCACTCAAAACACAAGAGAGATCTACAGTCATTGTGCACAGTAGTTTTGGACACCATTTTAAAATTGCCTGAAATAACTACGAGCTTAGGGATCCCTTGCACTCAGATTTGCCACCCCCATGTCAGGATTTAGTAACACCATATAAAATCTCTGCAACGCCCCCAGAGAGGGATGGTCAGCACATTCACCCATTTCTTTGGTCATTTTAAGATGTACCAAGAATATCTAAAAGCAGGAAAGTGATTCCCAAAGCCATTTCACTTACATCGCTTGTAGAAACAAAATCATTTGCAGTGAAAGCAAGGTGCTAATCTGGGTTTACTGTGCTGCTGAGATATGTTACTTCTTCCCTCAAGATCAGCTTCACGACCCACAGAAATTATGATTGGCAACATGTTGCACATCTGTATTCCCCATCTCCATATTTGTAGTAGCCAGAATTTAAATCTGAGCTGTTTGTTCATTAGTAGGACAAAACACACCGATGGGATGCAGATCCACTCACCGGGTTTCTGTTATAATCCTGGGAGGAGAGACGGACCTATAAATACCAGACAAAGACGAGGAGACCCAAGGCTCAATGCTGGTGATCTCGATCACAGGTTTACAAATCTCTCAGTGCCTCTGACCCTACGTATGGCTCGACCCAGGTCCCGGGAAGTGCAAAACCCACCCTACATACAGATGACAGGTCTTCCAGAGGGTTGGGGTTGTGGGTGGCAGCAGTGTTGGTGTCAAGGCGGGAGGAGGAGGAGGAGGAGGAGGTTGAAGTTAGGAGTATGAATAGGGATGGGAGGAGGGTGTTAAGACTGGGGGAGAAGTCTCTGTTGGCCAGCTGAAAGTGCTGATGGGGGTATTAAGGGAACAAAATCATTCTCACAGATGGTTCAGAAGCCTATATTTAGTAGCAAAGAACGAGGGGAACAGAACTCCGCTATAATATAACCTCAAAGGACTCGGGGGTGTGTTTGGGGTACACAGAGAGACCGAGAGGGAGGGAAAGTAGGGTATGTACAAGTGCACAGTGCTAGTTTAAGGTGTTTAAAGCATGTGAGTGTATATTAAAGCCATGTCAGTTTGTGTTTCGAGGGGAGAGTTAGCTCCTTCACTCCCTACAGTACTCTAACGTGACACTAGATTGTCACATTTTCAGTTTCTCTCAAGCATCACATGACTGGACATGATGGACATGTGGAGACAGAGCTGTCAGACTCTCTGTCAATGTTTGCATGGCTAAAACAGCTTGGAGCCAACACATGCAAAATGACCCGATGGCATCCAAAGGCCAGTAACTAATGATATGACAATGTATGCAGTATCCTTTGTGATTTTGCCCTTTAAGGGCACTGCAGGAACTGCAGAATATGTCATCATATTCTTTTGAAATTAAATGGTATAAATGTTTTTGTCTCAGATGCTAGCCAGGATTTTAATCATGAGTCCAAAGTCCCTCAGCACAGCCCCCCAGGCCATCTGTCCAAAATATAAATACACAATTTGATTATCAAACAAAACATCAGCTATTTATCTAATCCTTGTGAAATTTATGTATAACTGTAAAGTTAAACCTCACCTCAGTTTATCAAAGCTGCCAAATTCCTGGAAATAATTTTGATGACAGGTCTTCTGTGATAATGATCAGAAAAATATACATTCCCCCATCTTTCATCAGGGCTTAGTAGTATAATCATACATGTCTTACCTTATACTGCTAAAATGTCATATTGCCACATCATATATTGTCATATGATTTTTTTAATTTTGCTTTTTGTAAAGGTGACATAATTTTACAAACTAAATAGATCTCAAGAAATGTTTCAGAAAACATATACTGTAATATAAAACACAGCATGTAATAGTTGACTGTATACAAATCAGTATTTGTTTGACCAAAAGTATTTACTGCAGCTTTATGAACTGTATCATTGGAGGATAATATTGCATTCTCATATTTATGGGAACATGATCGTCAATTAAAAATCCATGCAACATAATCCTGGGGGTTCTCTATAAGCTTACTGCTGGCTGAATATGAAATGAGTTTCTTTGAAAGTTGGTCTGGTGTTATTATATGCTAGGTCATGCTGTTATTGAGCAGACAATGAAATTACTCCCAGGTTAACTGTAGTTCTTCTGTTTCTTCTGGATCTCTTTAAATCATTATTTAGTTTTTTGAAAAAGGAAAGTGATGCATTTTGTAGCCTGGTATCTGGGCAACTGGATGACATCAGCGCTTTTGTTTATTATAAAAGGTTCCCTTATATTAGTATAATACTCATTTCTGCCTTATATTCAGCAACTCTTGTTCAGCCTCTTGACTCCTTGGTACTCAGCAACTCATCTCTAAGTTTTTTTCTTCTTCTTCTTTCCAAAGTTTTCAAACAGAGATTTTCTATTGTATGCAGTGTGGTTACTTCATACATACCAATCACACAGTTTATTAGTCAGTTTATAACTGAAACATTTTTAGTATTACTTTTGAATCCCCACCCTCCAAAATCACTTCTTTAAACTCATTTAATGTACATTGGCCTTCTCAGGACATTTTTAATTTTTATTCTGTATGTTTTTTTTTTTCAAATTCTCACAACTTGTTTTAATCTATTATCAGAGTTTATAGCAGTTTGGATCCAAAAATGATGAAGATAATTATCATAATTATCATTTTTATTTATTTAGTTTAGTTACCAACATTTTTGACACACCTCCCTCACACGCTTGCACATTTCCTAAGAAACATTTAAATATTAAGATGATATAGCTGATATCTTATAAAGTCATAGTGAAATCTATTAGCAACCAAATATTAGAATAAAGCAGTGAGTGAGTAAGGGTCAACATGACATCAAGTGAAGTGAAGAATCAGATCATCTGATAAATTATCTTGTTATCTCACTGTAGTTCTATTTCTGTGAGTAGAAATGATTATATGGTTTCATATATACCAAAGCAAGGACACTGGTGTACATGGTATTTTCAATACTTCTTGAAATAGAAACTTTCCAGTAGCTGAGAAGCCTGTTTCATTTCTTTATTTGATCTGTTTTAAGCAGTTAAATTAAGAACAAATTCTTAATTACAGCAGCGACCTGGCAAAATTTCATTTTCTCTATAAATAGTCTTCTGTTTGGTTATTAACAGCCCTATATATAGGCACTCTGCAAGTTTGGAAGCTGGCAAGAGAATACCCCTCTAATTGCACACTCAGTCATAGCTGAGTCCAACACAGCTCCATGGCACCACTCAGTGGCAAATCTTGACAAGATTTACATGTGCTAGCAGCCCCTATGGCCCCACAAGGTGGAGCTCAGGCTATAAGAACATCTCATTTACTGTAGTTTGACTTAACCACCTCATGAAAATGTCCTTATCTTCCCAACAGCAAAACACAAACACAGCAATGTGAAAAGCAGTGTTATTCTTCACACATTAAGCCGACATTTAAAGCAAAGTTACTCTGACTCCCAAAACTCTGATGATTATAAATGTAAAGACATTTACATTTATGTAAAGATATTTACAGTCATAATATAAAAACTGTAAGATGAACCTTTTACACAATTAGTGGAAATGGCACAATTTGTGTGCACACAAATGTCAAGCTCAGAGAAGATGTGCCACACATCAGATAAGCCACTTGGTGATATTAGTTGTTAATTTCCACAGTTTTTAAGTGACATTTTTGAGTCATTTATTGATGTTTTTATGACACATGTCTAACATGAGAGGAGGAACATTTGTTGTCTTTGCTCATAGTCACTTTTACATTGATAGAGAGATGTGATTTCTTATTTAGTTCATAATATCCATAATGTGAGGGCAATCTTAAATAAGGCCCTTGTATTTTTTCTGTTCTCTGTCTCTGCCTCACCTGAATTACAAAAAAGCGAAAATGCCATTTATATCAAAATTAACTATAATAATAATAATAATAATAATAATAATAATAATAATAATAATAATAATAATAATAATAATAATAATAATAAT
>JBAJHX010000033.1:18201731-18236288 GCA_037176925.1 Amniataba percoides
GATAGATAGATAGATAGATAGATAGATAGATAGATAGATAGATAGATAGATAGATAGATAGATAGATAGATATAAAATAATATACAGTTAGAGTTATTCTACTGCTTAGTTATTAATATTTTCATTTGATGCATGCATGTTCTTAAAATGAAAGGAAAGTGCAGAGTCACACAGTCAGCAACAAGGGGCAGTATTAAATCAGGCATGTAAGACAACTGCAGAGCTTTCAAATTTCATTTTATTCCTCTAAAAGTGTCTTGTCTCCTTGTCAATATGAACTACTCTTTATTGATAACAAACATTTCCACACATATTACTTAATTCTAACTACATTGAGAAACATGTATTTGTCATATTTTACTCCTCAACATAGCTAAATCCACACTATATTATTTGTAGCTATATTATGAAAACAAAAAAAAAACTTTAAGAGAAATAGTATTTTACATAAAAATAAGAAAATAACAGACCCCAAGGGTCCCACAAATAAAAATATTCATATAGTCATTCATATTTATTCTTTGCTTCTTACTTACTTCCATTAATGTATCCAGTCTCACAAGGTATATAGCCATTGAAGATGCTTATCCTTTCTTTTTAATAACAACCATTGAAAAAGGAAAGACATCAGCTAAACATGTGTGTTTCTTTCCATTGGCTTCTTTAGCTTAACCAACAAACTTAAGGTACTTCCCTTTCCATCTTTCTTTTACTTCAACAGGCTGTGGGATTTCATTACTATGTACAAATCAACCATACTGTGTGTCCCAATCTTCTGCCATGAAAACACATCTAACCATAACTCTTTACATATGGTTGGCTATGATCCCATTCTGTAAAGTGGCCCACCTGCACACTGTATATATACCCACCTCCACAGCCACTATCATTTCTTGAACCCTTTTATAAATGCTGGTGCCTCTCAGTCAGTTCACTTTCTTTGCACCACTTTAATTAATTAATTACAATTAAACAAAACAAAATACACATTCCTTCATCTGTGTTATTTGTTTAATAAAAGTTAAGAATTTACATGTCTGCAAAGATTACACTCATTCTAAGGAGGCTCTGGTGTGCCTAATGCAAACTGTGACATCCAGTGACATGTGTACATTCAGTGACAGCCCAGGCACTTGTTGAATGTGACCCATGCTAAAAAGATAGCATTTCTCTCTGGCTATAGTGAGCAGCGGTATTTGGCACAACCTCACTAACATTTGCAAGAGCAATCTTCACATATAGTTCCACAGTTAGGCGTTTGAAAACATTTTCCAATTTTCATGCATCATTAAAACTCATGGATGAAAAGACTAGGCCATGGATTCCTCTTAACAGTGCTAAGGGCTAAAGTGAGTAAAAAACATTTTGAGCACATCAGTTAGACAAGTTATGAAAAACAGAATTACATGTTCAAAGATGAAAGCCTGCTGCTTTATGATCCCCCACCTGTCAACATGCTACAACAAACATCTTCAGTGATTTAATGCTATGGTCAGCACCACAACTATTCAACATTTCAACATCTTTCAGACATTTCAAGTTTCAAAGAATATTCAGTACAGGCTCTGTTCAGATGGTATTTCTGCTGAATTAGTAGAAAGAGATCTCCAGAAGCCTTACACAAACCTCCCCCAGGACAGGCATATGGTGGACTATACAGCATACAGTATGTGCTAGTATACACCAATATTATTGTCACTCAGATATATGTGTGAATAAATGTCTTGGCAGCAACCTAACTGTGATAAGCAGCATTTTGAACAGCAATTTTATGATATATTGCCATTATTCAAGTTCTAATATATTTCAATAGTGGATACAGTTCAAATTTGAGTTCATGAATGTAGGACTATTTCAATTAATTTGCCACATGTCCCAAAGCCTAAGGTTATATCTTTAACATGTTTATTTTGTTTTAACCAAACACCCAAACCAAAATATATTGAGTTTACAAGACAAAACTATTCAAACTATTGTCACATTGTAGTGGTGATTTTCTGCAATTCACATTGCCCCTGGTCTCCAGACACGGGGCTGGACACCTCCCTTGGTGGCAACAAAACGTGGTTTGGGTGCCTGAACTGTGTCAGACTTGAGTGGGGGCAAAGAGGCAAGGATACTGAGTTCAGGAGCGCTCTGGAACTGCTTGGCTGACTGGAGCCCAGTGGTGTATGATACTGGAGTGTAGGGTGTAGGGACTGCATGGGGCACAGGGTTTGGAATAGGTGGGGCAGAGAATTTTGGGAGGCTGGGCAGTCCAACTGGTTGGGATGGAGGTGAGGTTAGGGTTGGGGCATTGACTGGTGCTGGTGTAAACAGAGGGGTTTCGGTCATATTAAATGGGACAGTAGGTGGGGAGGTCATGCCAGAATGAGTCAAACGTTCTCCAAGGGTAGTGGCTGAGCGGGGTGCAATGACTTTGGGAGCCAGAGTGGGAGCTGACATGGGTGTGGGTGTGGAGAATCGCTTGACCTCAAAGACACGGGCAGTTTTGAGCGGGATCTGCTTAGGTGGGGTTAATGAGCTGCCCACCATTGTTGCTGTGTAATCACCCTGCTGCTGCCTCTGGGCCTGGTAAGAAGGCATTGCTGATAGGTTAGCAACACTACCCCCATAGTTGAACATTGCTGAGTTGAGCTGGTAGGGCTGACGTCTCATGAAATCCAGAGCCTTAATCCCTTCTCTTTGGGAGCCACCTCTACCCTTGCTGTCTGGCTTGCTTACATCCCTCTGAGGCCCTGTGGGAATAGAGGGGGCCAGAAGTGGGTTGTATCCAATAGGTGGTGGGGCACGGACATTTGGAGAATATTTCCATTGAGAGGGATGAGAAATATTCGAGAAGGAGTCATGGGACTGGGCTCCACTGTGTGAGGCCAATTGCTGCTGGTAAGGGGTCTCAGGTGGGGCATCTACTACATACATACCCATGCGACTCTGCCTACGGGCAAATAGCTGGGCCCCCTTACCCCCTGCTTGAAGAAACTGGGGGGTCTCATGGATGACCTTAGGCTTGGGTGCCACTGGAGGAGGCGCCCTCCCCATGCCAACCTCACCACTCCTTTCCTCCTCTGCACCATCATAGATAGTCTCAGACAGTGGTTGGCCATGTTTTTGTCGGGCATACCTGTCATCCAGGTTTTGTACCATAGACAATAGATCAGGATTGGGGGAGTTCTTTGTGACATCTGGCACATTGAACATAGGTTTGGGTTTGCCACCACGCTTTCGAGCCTCAATTAAGATTCCTGTGCGCCCTGCTGGACCAGGAACAGGAGTTGGAGCTACAGCTTCTGGCTGGGAGACCATTGACACTGGAGCTACAGGTGCCATAGAAATTTGAGGTGGAGGTGGCTGAGCAACTGGCAATTGAACTGGAGGCCCTGAGGTTACTACTTCAGCTGGACCAGATATTCGAGATACATTAGGAACTGGGGCTGGAACCATCGGTGGTTGTGGCATCAGGGGCATTGTGGGAATAGACCCTGGATGCATAGTTCCAAATGGGGCCTGATGAATAGCAGTTATTGGTGGTGATAATTGCACGTTCTCTACAGAAGTAGAGATGGCTGGAGGGTGACAGATAACAGCAGCTTCTGGTGTTGGGGCCAAGACACCTTGAGGTGCAGAGGATAGTGCAGGGAATACTGATGGAGGACCAGGGGACATCTGTGATGTTAGTTGTGTAGCATTAATGGCTAGTTCAGAAGCAGTAGAGAATGGAGGAGGCACCACAGCTGCTGAGGAAGGACGCTGGCTTGTCTTTGTGACAGGTGGTCGGAACGTTACAGGGGCAGTTGCAGATCGAATGCTGATAAAGCCAGGAGTGAATGGACGTGCTGTTCGGTTGAGAACATTACTAGCAGGTAGTTCTGGTAATGGTGTTTCAGCTGGTGGCGCAGGTGTGGTCAGAACAGTCACTGAGGCAGTGGCTGGTTTGGGTGCCACAGGTGGAGGTGACATCACCATGCTAACTGTACTAACTGCAGAGTAGGATATGTCTCCATTAGAGATTCCTTGTGCTGCAGCTGGACCTGGGGCTTGAGGCAGCTCTGGCTGAATGGCTGTTGGGCCAGGTGGTATCATCTGCTGAGGCTGGAGGTTTGGCTGCATCTGTGGTTGTATCTCTGGGTTCAAGTAACAAGATTGAGCCTGCTCTTGGGGTGGAGACTGTGGAGGAGCCTGAGACTGTGCTGCCTCTACTTTCTTGGCATGCTCAGCAGCCCTCTTTCTCTGCTGCTCAAACAACTGGGCACCCTTTCCTGCAGTGTCACTCAACCCTGGACTTGGGGCATCCTCTGCCCCATCCCCACGCCCTTCAGTGCCTGCAGTTGCCCTTTTCTCCAGCATATCCAAGTAGTCACTATCCCAAGTTGGGTCAGGAACAGATGAGAACCCATCCTCATCAAACTCTGATTCACTGCCAGGGAATACCCCATCCTCCTCTTGCGAGTCCTGACACCTGTCCTCATCCACACTACCAAAGCTGGTGAGAGTGTACTTCTTGGAGCGCTGCCGCCTCTTCTTAAACATCAGCACACCCTTGGAGTGAGGGTTTGGAGCATCAGTCAGAAGGGACGCTATTGTTCGACACTTGCTTTTTGCTTCTTTTACATGCTTGTCTTGTTGTGTATCCCCTCGGTTCAGTTCTGCAGGGTATGAAAACCATAGCTTTAGGAAGAGACAAATGATAGCATAACAAACGTTCTGCAGTAAGATCAGAAAAGTCTAAATGAACAGATTTAACCTTCAAAGTAAAAATGATTCTGACATGAGCATCTAAACCTGTCCTGACTGCCATGCATTCAACAGGCATCCATTTCTTAACTTTCCACAGGAGCACTTCCGGGAAAATTCCAGGCAAGCCTTCAACTTTTCACATTAGTTAGGGTGAAGGATACATTTGCACATTATTAGTCTTATGTACTCTGACATCTAACTTAACTAAAAATATTTGCAAGCAAGTTGTAGGTGACTGGAAGGAGAACTTCAAAGGGGAGCCACAGCATATGCTTTAACTTGTTATGGTATTAAACAGATTATCATAGGCAACCTAATTCTGTTACCCTAATATGCATTGCCATGTGAAGGGAGTTCTTAATTTGTCTAGGACAGGCTTCCTAAGTAGGACATTAGAATGTTAAACCTGTACTCAGTAGTGGCAAGGGGGATTTACAAGGGTAAATTTATTTAAGTTCTTAAAGCAGTCTGTTGGCTCTAAATAGCCCAGCTCTTTCCTTTTCCAGGGCTTATTATGGATGATAGACAGGATGACAAGTTGTAGGAAAGAATGCTTGGTCAGTGTCAGTGCTCTGTGTCTGTTGTTACATCACTATATTGACCTCTTTCCAAAGCCTGTGAGAATCAAAAACAGTAAGATATGACTTCTTGAGTTTTCCATTCTCAGTATGTAGAAATGATAGACTGTGATATATGGTAAATACTATGAATCAGTTTCATTTTGAGACACACAAGCAATGTTTGCCTGAAAGTCAAGATGCCTGTCCAGTGTTGCCTCCTATATCTGTCATACCTTCTTATCATCCATCTTAAATGAAGGGCCTATACACACTGTGGTGATAGCCAGCCTATGATAAGTTGTGCAGCCTCAACTTATCAAAGCAAGCAATGTTAGAAGTTGGGGAGAAGAGAAGAAGACAAGAACATAGAAAAGTAATAGCAGTCAGCTACTTTGCTACTTGATACCTAAAAGCAGCTGTAGATGCTTTTCACCCATAACTGTAGGTAAATATAGTAAACTGTACTAGCCAGGCTCTGTTTAACAGACAGCTTAACTGAAATAAAGATGTTTAAACTAAATAAAGGGATATTTAAACCCAGCACTTTCACCTTTCAGAGAAGTTTAGTTCAGAAAGTAAATTTTATGTTTATATGTATTTATACACACACACATACCCACACAAACACAAACACACACAGAGACACACACAGATATGATAGATGAAAAGTAAAGCGCTGTACTGTTTTTTTTGGTCAGGAGTGTACAGCATAAGTGTGGAAAACTCCACACTGGTCCCTGTCTCATCAGATACTAGTAGTCATTGTTCTTCCTTAGCTGTACTTACTGGCTTGCTTAGCCTTTTCCATGTAGGTTGTTGTGAGCTCCTCGTCAATGGGTTTATTCACAGGACCCACCATGGGCACCAGCTGGCTGCGAGAGCTCAGCATCAGGGCCTCCTTCGCCCTCTCAGGGGATACTAGTGGCACATTGGATGGCTCTAAAAAGCCACTATCCTCCTCTTGCCCTCCATCCCGTGGCCCCTGGTCATCTGCTGAGGAGATGATGGAGGAGGTCTCAGTGGATGTCTGGGAGGACCACATTCCTGGAGCAGGAGGCTGGTAAATTACCTCCCGCCGTGCCACCCCTGGTAGCCCCGCTCCTCCATCTCCATTTCCTCCACGTCCATCCAGCAATCTGGGGTAAACATGTGCATCTGGAGCACTGTCATAGCCACTCATCTCTGACGTCTCTCCACCCTCAGGAGAAGCTCGTCCTGTTGGTTTCCCAGGGGTGGAGTTGCTGGGGCTGCGTCGTTTCTGTCGGCGCTGCCTTTCGTAGCCCGCCACATCCGCATCACTGTCAGTCTCGCCGTAGTAAGCCTCACTACCAGGTGGAGATGTCAAACCACTGGTTAGGGAGGAGCGGCTACGGTGGACCTCACGGACAGGTGCATGGTGAGGGTGGGAGGGTGACATGGTACGCAGAGCAGCACGGTACTCTTTGTCTATACGGGGAGATGGTGCACGGGTCACAAGCACCACAGACTGAAAACCAGCAGGAGCCCTGCAAGTGAAGGGTTTAAAATATTGATGGGGTCAGATAATGGTGCATTGATATTGTACCTTTCTAAATCTTATTTAAACTGTTTTTAGAGTAAACTGTCTTTTGATTAATTACAATGGGTTGATGATTTATCATTAGTAAGAGTATAATTATTTTGTTTCTCTGACCTTTTAACCCGGATGTGTAATATCCCAGGGGAGCTGTCAATGAGGTCCATGGCTTGGGCATGGGATAGCGTTCCACATGGCTGGTCGTTGATGGACACCAGCTCATCAGCCTCCTGTAGCCCAGCCCTGCATGCTTTGCTACGTTTGCGCACCTGCACAAGTAAAAGAGGCAACTTTTCAAGCACTCATGTAGATGAGAGAAAGTCTTTTGGCACAAGCCTAAAACAACTCTCAAGATCTTCAAGTAGCATCTTATTTCTCAGTTACATGTCACAGTGCGTCTCAAGTCAAATGTTAAGGATTTGATGGCAGAAGATGTAAGTCTGTCTCATGTGAATGCTGATAATTGCATACAGGGGTATATGTTTATATGTACATTTCTCAGTTCTGCATTGATATTGTTTTTCATACGCATAAGACCAAAACCTAAGGTATGCCCTGATTCAAGGCTTGTCTAATACTGTCGTATTATATGAAATATGACTAGTAACTTTCGTCTATGTCTCAAGTCTCAGTCAGGTATACAGTTGATACCTGAAAGAAGATATTAAGACAAGTGGTAACCATATCAACTCTCCTTTTCTGTCTGTCTTTTTCTATAACTACAGGAATTGAAAATAACAAGCCTGACAGAGGTATGCTGCTGTCTTGTCCTGGTTTTTGATAGTGACTGACACAGAGCAGACTTTGTCCTGACAGCCCGATGTTGCTACGGACATATGCCACATATTGCAGCTTAAGTGGGGCACTCACAAACACTTTAACAGGGAAATGCCAGCCAGCAGCCATCTTCATTTGGTGCTTTGCTATTTGTACACCAAGGTCTGTCAGGACCGTGGCGTTATGCCCACCCTAAATTGCCTCAGGTCTTTGCAAACCATGTCAACATGTCCCATGAGAAATTCAAAGTAGATTTTTTTAAGACAAAAACTGCTGTACTGATTGCACTTTATGAGGGCATTGCCATGTACTAAATGAATATTGTATATTGGATTTTAGAGATAAGGAGGCATTGCTTTGCTTGACCTAATTAGTTTCCTTTCCAGCTATTCTGGTTTGCCTGTAATGAAATCCCACGTCCCCATTTAGCTAAGCCTTTCAAAGTGGCCTATGCTATGCCTGCTTGAAGTACAGGATGTCAGTTATTCATTCAGTCAGTCACCTTGTGGTTGCAAATCATAACAGTTATAATATCCTTACATGCCTGCACACGCACACACCACATGCACTGATACAAAAATACATGTAAACTTATATAAATAAACACACATACAGGCCCTCAGGAACAAACCCAGCACTGACACGCCAGCTCTTTCAGTGAAGCCCCAAACTGTCCCACCTGTTAGGGACGGCATAGTATGAGACCTGACAAGATAACGCCTTCCTGCTCTCAGGGGTGAAGGAGCATGCTGTTTTGGCTAGTTGGACAGAAACAGCTGTCGTCCACCGCCATAAAGGTGATTTGGTGTCCTGTGGCACTGTGTACATACTACTGCATTCTGCAGTCAGCTATGTAAAGGATTAATGTTTTAAGGGGCAAACATTTTTAACACGTTAAAATGTGTCTTTATGAACTGTTTGTTTTACTAATTTGTTGACTGTCTCAATGGTATAATCTAGTTGTGCATAATCCACAGCACCTTTTTTTCTCATAAACAAACCAAAATTAGCCTCTTAGCCAGTAAAGATTCTTTGTGAGACATGTTTTACCATAAAGAATTTGTGAGGTCTGTAAGCGGAAACACTTATTATTATTAAACTATCACTTTACCCAGTGAGAATAGTTTGACCAAGGCAGTAACCTTTATTTGAACATGTGCATGGTAGAGAGGTATATAATGGGAAACACAATAGGTCTCTGTGATGTTTAAGACAAGTATGATCTCAAAGAGGTTTGAAATAACTGATACTTAAAGGTGCATGATCCTTTGCACAATTCTTTCTGTTATTTTTTTTTTTCAAAATCCTATTGACCAATACTGGGATTCCCATTGCAAATTCCATAAAAGTAAAGTGGACAAACCCACAAAACCACAAAACCCAAACCCACAAAAATATGTATACAATAGTCCAAATCAGATTGTGGTCTTGGGTGGATGGTACATTATAGCCATAATTTTTCACAATAAAGATAATAAAACCTTTTTATAATAGTAAATAGTTGAAATTTGGAAAAATGGGATTGAAAAGATGAATAGGACATTATAAAACTTCATCTTCATCTATGTATACAATAGTCCAAATCAGATTGTGGTCTTGGGTGGATGGTACATTATAGCCATAATTTTTCACAATAAAGATAATAAAACCTTTTTATAATAGTAAATAGTTGAAATTTGGAAAGATGGGATTGAAAAGATGAATAGGACATTATAAAACTTCATCTTCTGGAACAAGCAAATAAAGAATATACTGTATGTAGATTTATTTTAACACCAGGACTTAACAGGTTGCCCAAAGTAAGTTTGGCATTTGTTCACAGCTCATTTGGTGGCTGAATAGGAACAACATGGAGTACAACAGGAGTACAGCAATCAGGATTTCCTCTGCACGAGAACGTTCTCTAAGCAGCAAAATACTTCATGAAGCATGTACGAAAATAGCATATGAGGTTAATTTTTGAGTACCAAGCTGAAACACACACCTTGGCTAACCCCATGACCTGCTGCTGTGCAACCAAAAATAGCCTCCTGCAAAAGTACTTCAGCTCAGTCACCAATTATTTAAAATGTGTATGAATGTGTGTTTGTGTGATGTGTGTATAATTATTCATGCATCACGTGTGTGCAGGTGAGCGAAAACCATATCCATAAATAAGGTCTCTCTCTAAAAAGATTTCATGGAAGAGAAAGTTGGTCTAAATTGAACATCAAGGACAAGGTTAGTTGAGCGAAGAGCAGTGACTGTAGATTGATAATTTTCATAACTCACAGCTGGTAATGAAATGGAACTGACTCAATACAAACAGCAAATGTTCAGTATGAAAATTACTTTTATTTTTTTATTTATTTATTTTCATTTTCAGCCTTATCTCTCAGAGATATTTTTTCAGGCCATTTTTTCAGCCTGAAAGTCTAATTAATCCTCAAATCCAGTATATATTCCCCTTTTGGCTTCCATATCAGTCTTTGCTTGCTCAAATGGAGATCAAGATTCAGATCTGGACTGCTTCGCTGCTGCCAAATGTGGGCACCAAATTCTTGTGAAGAATTTGCTCTGGTGGAGTAAAATGAGCTGAGAGGCTGTATTTGAAAGTTATAAGGTTAAATATTTCTTTCAGTGAACTTTTTAGAAGAAGAGGGTGTAGATGTAAATATCATGAAGCAATATAATTTTTGTAATCTATATCACAGACCGGATTCTGGCCTGAACCACAGTGACTTCAAGGATTGAACTAAATCCAGGTTTCATTACATGAGCTATGCAGTTTCTACTATTACAATGGTGTCTCCATTTAAATCTCAGGAACATGCCAGTTTAAACATGACCAAGCGTGGCTGGAGTGATTTGAGTTTCTTACTGAAACAATGACGTAGTGGAAATATGTATACAATGGTCCAAATCAGATTGTGGTCTTGGGTGGATGGCACATTATAGCCATAATTTTTCACAAAAAAGATAATAAAACAATGACAATAAGATATCAATGTGCACATTTCACTGTGCAAAGCACTGCTGAAGTTGTATGAAGTATGAGGCAATGTTAGTAAGTGGCACAGAGTCAGATTTTGACAAAAACAAACCAATAAACAAGCAAAGAGAAGTTGCTGGCCAGTATTATTCTAACTCTGACTCTCACTCTGAGCTTCAGTTTAATACGAGATGCAGCATTCAATGGAAGATATGCGACAAGGTTGGCCTACATTCCCATCTGAACTTGAAGTTTAAAGTTCACCCAATCAATCATCCGTGCGCCTCTGCGTGAAGACCGCTCTCAAACAAGATGATGACTCACATTCAGGCCCCAAACCAACTTGCATGACAGCCAATATTCCGTTTCATCTTTGTTCACAGCTCCTTAAATCTCTCCCCAATATATCTCAGCTGATGTTTCACTTCTCTTTAGTAATGCTGTTGAATCTGACACAGTTTTCTGCTTTTCACTCAGCAAACCATGAAATGACTGTCCAACCTGCTGAGTCACCTGCCTCACCTTAGCCACCTGTAGTGGTTTCTGATGTTCCACCCCTCCCTGGAGACGAAAGCCCCATGGCGCTCCACCGGACAATGTAATTATCACTTCCTCTGCAACCATTGTTCTGCTCTCTCTCTCTTTAGCTTTTCTTCTTTTCTGTTCTTCTTGGTTATTGATTTGGTTTCTTCTTGGTTATTTTCTGCTCCTCTTTGGTTTTTAAATTTCATGTGGGGGCCCCTCAGTGCATCGGCCCCATGGTCAGCGGTCAGGGCCCCCTTTAGAGAGCTCTGACCTGCTCTTTGCCTGCCACACTGTCCGGGCGCCGACTTCTCTCTGAGTCCAGCTCCGAGGCCTGACGCTCACACCTGAACACACACACGTGCGCACACACACTTTGGTGCACCCACCCACACCCAGAGTGGGCCGACCATCATAGATAGAAAGACGGAGAGGGAGAGAGAAATATGATGGGGAAAGGGGGGTGGCTGTGTCTGCTTACACTGAGGAATGCCGGCCTCAAATGAACGAGGGGAGGGTCCAACGCAACACTTGTCCTGTCACTCAGGGCTAAGTCACTGGGTTGCTGATAGCCCCTCCAAAAATAGGCCACCACCACCACCTCCACTTCTTTGCCTGCTCGTCTACAGACCAGGGGAAAGTTAACATTCAGAACATCCAAATGGCACCGTTTCATATCTGGCTTTACAGCACTGAGATCATTCGTAACCTTTAGTCTTGTCCCAGCCAGACTCTCAAATCTCAGAGCTGGAACTTGCCATGTTAGGACACTTTGATTAGTTGCATTCAGATATCTGTCAATTTACACCAGGGCGCTGATAAAAAAAAAAATCATGATGTACACAATGAGTTGATTGACCCTAACCGCTGAGGCTTCTGTGAATCCTGCCAGCTCCTCTGGATCTGGAGACATTCTCGGCTGTCACCATAGAGGCTTTATGATAATACTTATGCAAACCCTGGATGAGCACACTGCATAGCTACATTGTAAGTCCAAAGAAGGGATCCATTCTGGCTTGCATAAAACCGATACAGAAGATAGACATGAGCAGAAGTGGCACATGCAGACACGCCTTTGTTGACAATAAATCACAGAGACATGATAATATTTCTCCTTGTTGACACATGGTGGATTAATCCCACCACATATTTACCTTTATGCCGAGGAATCTGTCACAATTGCACCCCACATTTTTACACCCAGCCAGACTATTAGATGTTGCTGCAGCTGTGGAGCGTCTGAACAAAGATATTTAACACGCATAAACACCAAAATAAGAGTCTCTGCTAGCAGCTCTACAAGTCTGTACTCTGGCACAGTGGTGTTTTCTGCCAAATGCAAACATGGGTGGGCTAACATGCTCTCAATGACAATGTTAACATGCTGATGTTAACCACAAGTCATTTTTATCATGTCCAGCATCTTAGTTTTGTGTGTTAGCATTGTAGCATTTGCCAGTTATCACTCATCACAAAGTAGAGGCTGCTGAGAATGTTTTGCAGGTATTTGTAACTTTCATAGAAATCCATCCAGATGTTGAGATATTTATGTTGGGCCAAAGTGGTGGACAGATTAAAAAAACAGCAAACTGAGAGAGACCCATCCCAAGAACTGTGCTGCTGGCACATGTAAAAAAAAACACCCACATTGGCTGTAGATTTATAACTTCAGTAATATTCAGTCAGGTGCACACTGGTATAATCATACTTCAGTTTCATGGGTTTTGATTTTACTAATATTTACTAATATTCAAACTACTTTTCCCCTAGTTTTTTGAGTGAAACAAAATCAAAGTACTTACCTGAAACCAGGCTTGAACTGAAGAATGTCTTCATCAATACTTTAGTGCAGGACTATGCTTCCACTGTGTGTGTGTATAACTACATATTGAATAAGTGGGTCTGATATGGTTTTAGGTTAAAAAAGACAGTGTTTGATCTTAATTTCAGTCATATCTAAGAAACTGGTTATATTTTCTTGATTGATTTATGAATCCTGTGATCCAGAGTGACTTTTTTCCATCTTTTGCTTTCTTTTTCTTGGTCCTTAAATTCCTTGTTTTATGTCTTAAATTCAGTTTAAAACTCATTCTAACACAGTCTCAGCTGTGCACTGTGCAGTCCCAGTGGATGTGAACTTGCTTTAACTATCTTGTATTGTCCTTTGGGGCACTGACAGCCTTTAAACCTGTTGATAGAGGCTGAATGATATCCTTGCTAGAAAGGCAGCGCTGCCATTATCAATCCTGCAGGAGGTTACCAATGATAGCTGCTCCCTTTGGCAGCCCAGCTCTGCAGCTGTCTTCAGACCTCAGGATAGTAACCAAGATCAGCCCCAGGTCAGACGCTCAGAAAATATATCACCCACTCCTCACAGAGACGGTATCAGATCTAACAGAACGCCACAGTTAAACCGAGCACTCCACCACACGGATACAACTGATCTGGTTTATATTAGATCTGTATTTACGCAGGGAAAGTGAAGTATTCATCAGATATCGGAGCAAACGTACTTGTAGATCAGTTGTTACAACGACTCCCTCTAGTGGTTAAAAATGGAGCTACTTGTTGGTCTTCTGGAGCTTTTACTTCTTTACTTACCTCTTAGTAATAACACTTTTTATACAATTGTGTTGCTTAACTTTACATCAAGTTTACATAAAGATACAAGCAACCATTTTTTCACATTAACCTAAAATATCCTAGGATATGTCTGTAGATTTTTAGCTGAGTACTGTACTTTTTACTGTACAATTGAAGTACTTCATACTTCTAGGATTTTGATTATTACTACATAGTATGAATCAGCTAATAATTATGACATTAGAACAGCTAAACATTCACTGGAGTAGAGTTATAGAGAGACATTTATAATATCACTGATTTCAAACAGTCCAAAAATCAAGACTCTGTTGCTGTCTCTGTGTTACTCAAGAAAGAACTGAAAGACGCTGGGACTTTGTGAGTAATCTGATAATTTCCAAAAAAATAAATTCTATAACAGCCCCATTCAACTAAAACCCAATACAATGTGCTGCTTTTCCAATAAACTAAACACAGATACTACACTGCAGAGTTGTGGCTTCAGTCGGAAGTCAGGAAGAGGTCTGCTAAGTCACTCTATCCAGGACATAAGTTGGCTGTCTTTCAAGAAAATTAAAAAGGTCAAAATCCATATGTAGCTGCATGGCTAGGACGTTTTTCTTTCCCCTGTGGATCCATATGTTGTTGTTTTTTTTTAATTCCATATTCTTTCAATTGTGCTGCTGCAAGAAAATGAATTTAGGAGGTGTGTAAGAGTTCAGGAAAGACTTGCTGATTGTTGCTTTAACTCAGGAAACAGAGGAAGCAGAGTGTGTTTTCCTGTGGACATGGGAGAACTACTAAGTGAGGCGACCGCTCTCATGTTCCCCTGGTTAATTAGTTTGCGTCTCCCCTTTCAAGGTTTTGTCTTTCACTGTTTTTTACAGTGTCTTATTTTCTCCTTTTCATCCATTTTTTTAACTGTGAAGAGATTTGGACATTTTCTCTGTTCTCTCTCTGTCTCATTTTTCTATTTAATGACTTCACTGTTGGCCAACTTTCCCTCTCGAAAACACTTTGACAGACAGATTTGTTGAGCAGCAGCGGGCGCAGACCCAGTGCCCTTTAACTGAGACATTTGTGCCAGCACGGCAGACACTGCCAGCCAGCTTCTGCCAGTCCTGCCCCCCAGCTGGGGTGAGGTGAAAATGAGACCACCATATTAATAAACATGATGTTAACTGAGCTTTTAGAAACATGAGCAGTTTGATACAGAAGGTATGGGTGGGGACTGCTCTAAGCATGAGTGTAATTTATTTGAGACTACATGGTTTGAAGCTGGAATATTTATACTCATCAGGGATACAGCAATCAAATGGGAAGGCATGTGTTTTATAAATACTTTTAATTAGAAACAGTTTTAACCTTTTTGTGCAGTATAGCCTATCCATATTAGAAATGTGCTCGTAGAAGAAGTTCTTTCCACAGTGTGGCTTTAGAGAACACATTGTACTCAACACCATACTGTACCCTTTTGGGAAACACATTTTATATGACCCTGGAGAGTCTCGCATTTCTAAAATGCCAAGTTAGGAGGGTTGATTTTGAGGGACGTAAAATTCTGACATTCTATCTTTCTCTAAGGTCCATACATTTTAAGACCTCTTCTGGGAATTAATCATATTATTTAAGCTGACTTTTGTTCAGTCTGCCTCATGATACGTGTGATTTCTTGTGTGTTTATCTTGTGTTTATGTATTTTGCTTGTACAGTCATTTTTCAGAAAATATAACATGGCATCTTTACAAAATTGAATTTAATTCTGTTTTAGATGCAAAATGATGTATGTGAAACTTTGTAGAATAATTTGTCCCAGATAGGAGATTTTTATGTATGGCAAGCTCTCCCTTCGGTTTCACTGTTATGCCAACAACAGAATGTCCTTTTCTTTTCTGTATGAGATGTGTGTTAGCAGAAAATTCCTGCTCTAATTGCAACCCCTTGAATTTTTCTTCACAGTGACTGACTCTCTTGTTCTTTGCCTGCAGCTCATTTCCCCGTCATATGCTGAACTCCTGACCCCAGTTTGTGACAGACTGTGCGGCTTCTCTCCCAGGACTCCCACTGTCCTGGGAGAGATGAATCTTCTGACATCTGCTTTATGGCACAGAGGTGGCATTCAGCCAGGTGGCTCGTCATAATCTCCGTGTTCGGTCACCGGTGAGTCACACACGCACATACACCTGCGAACTCACACAGAAAAAGGTGTAGAAAAAGTGGTAACAGGTAACACTTACCAAGCTTTTATTGGTCGGAGAGAGAAAGCAGACTGATACTTCCCATAAATGGCTGCTAATCTGTTTTTCCTAACATATGTAAGCGCTGGACTTTCTGGAGTTTCAGATTGTGTAATCTGGAGGCCAATAATCTTCCTTTATGAGTATTCATGTATTAATGTTCCCTAGAGACATGTTTACTTTTTATCCAGTCCACTAAACTCATACATCATTGTACAGTATCACCATTACACCAATAATCACAGTAACAAATGTCATTTTGGGTATTTGAGATTCTATAAAGAAACACTTACTAATGAGGGAAAATTTATTTTCTGGAATAAGCTGTATTATTTTGGGCACCATATTTCCTGCTTAACTCAAACTGCCCAGTGGCAATGAGATCATTCAGTCATAAGTCAACATATTGGACAGATTGAAATTGATGGTGGTGGTACAGTAAATGAGAGGTAAAAGGACCACCAGCTGTTAAAGTTATCCTCTGGGAAACATGAATGTCTGAAGTAAATGTCATGTCAGTCCGTTCAACAGTCGTAAGGCCATTTCACTGAAAACCAAAAATGTCAATGTGCCAGTGGCACTAAAGAAAAGGTCAGGAGATCACCAGAGTCAGTAAGATTCATCTTTTGGGGACTATGAATATTTCTACATAATACCTAATGTATGTGCACAGCTCTTTGTAATCCATCCAAAGGTTCAGGTACTTCCATCTGGATCAAATTGGTGGATTGATCAACTGATATTCATCCACATCTGGCAAAACACTGGAAAGGAAAAAAATATTTAGTCTTCAAGTGTTGAGATTTTTTAGGAGGCATTTATTTAGCCATCAACATAACATTCAAATGTCAATGTGGAAAAACTGTTCACATATATGCAAAAAACCTTTACCTTTAGCTCCCATGATGGAAACAATTAATTCTGTGATCATCAAAATGTTGACTCATCAAATTTCTTTGCACATTTGGGGTTGGACTTGCATGCTTTGCATTTCTAATAGTACTGAAAAGGCCTAGCTTTTTTTGAGAGTCCGTCAAGAAAGAAAAGCTTATTTTAGCTAATTTGGCAGTTTCAGCTTCAATCAAATAGAGCCTGCTTTTAAACTGTGAGTAATTTGAAGGAATAAATGCACCGACTTGCAAACTTAAACACTCCACCCACAATCCACCTACCTCCACTGTACCAGTCATTCCCAAGAGTTGCAAATTTCCAACCCAACCTCCTCAATTTACCATATATTTCTTCCTCTCTTTCTTCTAATTAGTAAAAACATCCTCTGTAGTGTTTAAATGGAGAGATAATCTGCATGCTTGAGGGCCTCTGTGGCATATTTCAGCAAAGCAGGGCTCTTCACTCTGTCTCCACTAGTATCTATTAGTCTGCATGCATTATTCCTTTAATCCTCATGGTGGCACTATGCACTGACTGTACTACAACTGTACACACACACACACACACACACACACACACACACACACACACACACACACACAGTAGCTTGTGTAATCCTTTTCATTTTTGATGAGTCAAAGCCAGCACTCACTCTCCTCTGGGGAAATATCCGATAGAATGGAGCGGCCTGGCCATGGAGGCGCTGTAAAGAGGAGGAAGAAAAGTTTACCCAAAGTTTGTGAATTTGACACGAGGCCACCAGCATGTGGGCGGTTTGTTTGATGTGATGAGTGTGAGTGGTCCCCCACCCCCTCAGCCTCGGCTTGTCAATCCATCACAGAGTAAGGTGAGGAGAATAGGGAGGCGATTGAGTTTCTGCCAGCTGGAAGATGATCCTCGAGTATTTCAGGAGCAGCAGAGCCATGGTTTCTTTGAGTGTCACCTTCAGGGCAGGTGGGGGTGACGCCGTTTGTGTTATGTCTCAGAGGGCCCACGTCTGCTTGTTCCACCGGGGTATATAGAGACGGACGTAACGTAGGACCACCCAGCCTTAGATTACATTGTCTGTGTGTTTGTACGTGTGTCTACATATGAGCTACTGTCCGTGAATCACACTTAGATATAAATCAAAACATAAACAAATATGTTTGAAGCTGTATTCTAAATGTAATTATGTCTGTTTCTTTCACAAATTCATAAATTATTGGAACATATTTGAAAGTATGTATGTGGTGACTCATCTCTTGAGTTTTTACCAAAATACTTGATCCATACAATTATTGTATGGATCAGCATTACATTTTATATAGCTCTCCATGGTGCTTGGACCCTAGTGCCTCTAATGATTCCTCAAATTTTCCTCTAACGCCGCCACAGTCTGTCGGTAGATTAACTTGAAACATACATTCATGTTCCACTCAGGGTGAACTGAAATAACTCTGATAATCTTTTGACTTTTCCTCCAGTGTCCGGTGACACATGCATCTGTCTCTGCACAAACCGTAGGCGTCTCCATCAGGATGGGGGACAAATGTTTCAGCACTTTCAGCACACACACACCGAGCGCGTCTTTCAACACCACATTTTGGTTTCTGGGTGCTTTGCTCCTTCTCTTTGGAATGACAGCTAACTCTTACTGGTTCAAGAGAAAGATTCAAGTGTACACGTGACCTGTGACTCATAGCCTAACAACAGCCTTGACAGACATGTTTACTGATTTACATATAGATAAATCAGAGTTGAATTCAAATGTGGTGCACTGTTTATGTTATTATATTGGTTAGGTAATAAAGAGTGGGATGGAATATGATGAATGTCAAATGTAAGTGCTGAGAACAAGTAGGATATTATGTTTATTAGGATGACCCCAGGCAGAGTGGGGCTTAGGTCACAGTGCCCTACTGCCTTTATCTTGTCAAGATTGTGTCATCTTTAAGTTGATATGGCAAACTTGTTTAGCAAATAGTTGCATATTTACACACCCAGCAGATGAATTTCCTTTTACCTTTAACTTGGTCTCCACTAACTTTAGCTTAAGCATTAGTCATTAATGTCTGATTTTTTATCCTCTAAATTCTCCACCGAACACCAAAACATGGGCAGGCTGTTTGCCAAGCAATTAGCTAAACAAGCAAAGTAAAAATGCTCACCCAATGTTATGTGAGCAGAATACCTGTCTTTGATGTTTGCTGAAAACTGAAGCTAGCAGGTAACATCAGCTTTTCAGCTCATTTGGAGCATAATTTCAGCTGTTGTGAAAGAGCGGCATTGCACCGTGAACCTGATTTTGACTGTATCTGGACTAGCCACATTCCAGTAAGGTCATAAAGATTTCATACTACTCATGCAAGATGAGGTTCATTGTCAGTCAACCAACCTACAACCAACAAATATGTCTCAAACCTTTTTCATTTTTTTCATTATAGTACTGTGGATTAGTACTTTGGTTCGATAGTACCATTGTCATTTTCTCTGCCATGTTGCCAATCAGAAAACCTATTTTGTGAATTTAACTTGTCAGCTGTTGTTGTCATATACAGTCACACACATGCAAAGTTACCAGGCGGAGCTTTATATGCATCTTTAGGGAAGATTTTAAAAAGCCAACTCTGCACAAGTATCATGAGATCATTTTCCATGAGCTTGTTCTGACCTCAATCTACGGAGCTGTGATTACATCTGTGCATATGGTGGAATATTTGAAATACCAAAAGACGGGGACTTTTTTATGGGGCTTTTTTTGTTGTTGCTGCATGATAAGCTTGGAAATCATTTTAAGACACAGTTTGACACGCGCAGACAAAGACACACAGACACACACATATATACTCCCCCACTTTAGCTCTAGCTCAACAGAGTGGCTCCAGATCGAGTGAGTCACTTATTCGTCGTCATGAATAAATCACACCCACTGCTACTCTCTTCTACTCTGCACCACTGCATTTTCCAAAACACACCAACACACCCACATACACACACACACACACACACACACACATATTCACACACAAACACACTTACAAATACACACTGGGCTATAGGTTACATCTTTTGCCCTACACAGACACTCTGACCAGTTTCCCCTTTGTTGCACTGTAGAAAGTGTATTTTACAGGTTTTGGTACAGTACAGCATGCCCTGAAGCTGGTGAAAAAATGGAGATCTTTGACATAACTTTTTAAATAAATAAATACTTATATATTTTTTAATATCATCTCATAGTAATCCCTCTGAAATGCACACATTTGAGGAAAGAACACAATCCTTCTCTCTTTCAACTCCTCAAGAAGACATTTGTCACTTTCCATTTTTATAGCCCTCCCCCCAGCAACTCCCTCATTTCCCCCCGTCACCCTCTCCGCCCCCCTCTTAGCTGTAAAACGGAGTTCATGTCGCCCTGCATTTCCCTGAGGCAAACTGATGGCTACACCCAGAGACCGAGACGCACATACACAGCAAGACAAAGTGACTGCTCCTTTTATGCCACTTTGTTTATGCTGTACTCTCTCATCACAGACAGCAAAGCTTTCCTTCTCTCATGGGCACAGTATTGCTTTCTGTTTCACTTTTACCCCTTTTCTTCTATTTTCTAACCCATATATATGTTCATTTACATAAGTTCCCATTTCTCATCAATTCTTTTAATCTAATTCACTTCAATATATCACCCCCACCTCCCTTGTTTCAGCCTCGTTCTTACCTCCTCCACATCTTTCCCTCCCCTGCCATAGATCTCAATCTCTCCAGCCTCACTCTCACTGTGGGCAAAAAGCCTGTGAAATTTCCCACAGGGTGAGGCTACATGAGTTTGCTTCTACAAAGTAGGAAATGGACTCGTATTTGAGGCATTGATTTCCTCTTAGTATTATGGGAAGGAGATGGCAGTGAGGTGAAGGCTAAGAGCCGGCGGTCGATACACATTCTCATCACAACACCGGATGTTCCTCTGTGGTCGGACTAGTTTCGCTGCCCCGGCACGGACAGTTATTGTCATCAGGTGGCTCTATTAATTGAACCGGGTCAAGCAACAAAAGAGAGATGACAGAGGTTATTTGATTTCCATTAGGGATTTACAGTATAGTTTGAAATATGCAGGACAGGAAATCTCAGTGAAAATATTAGCTGTAGAAGTCGTAATGGCACTTTAATCGGAGCAGTAGTCAGAGAAGAAGCAGTAATGGCTGTAGCTGTGACAGTAATTGTGGTAAGAGTGGTAGTGCCAGAAATAGTAGTAATAGATATTGCTTTATTAAGGATCAGCTTTAAATTGTAAGTTTCTTACTCCAGTGGTTTCTAGCTATTTTATTTTTCCATGTTTCTAGAGATTTTCTCTGCCATCCCAAAACAATGGAAGTCAATGAAATATTACTTCTCATCAAAGACGTAGTGCCTGTGAAAAATGTTACACTGAAGTCTGGGGATTATTTATATAAATGGTGCCTTAATCTTTTAATCATTTCCCACTTTAAACACAAACCATTGTAGCCACATTGAACTTTACTATCAGCAAAATGTTCCCCATTTGTTTCCCGCAAGAAAGAATTAAATGGAAAAAAAAAACATTTCTGAAGTTTAAACTTTGTACAACAACACAGACACAACATTTTCCTGCTCTAATGACAGGAAATGTGAGAGCAAGTTTTTTATTCAACTAACTACATATACATACATATATGTGTGTGTGTGTGTGTGTGTGTGTGTGTGTGTGTGTGTGTATATATATATATATACACGGGTGTTAAGGCATACATTTATATATGACAGTCTGATGCATCTATGTGTTCATGCATGCGTGTAAGTGTATTTCAGTTGCCCAGGTCTTCCTAGCCATCGTATGAGGCGCCTGAAAGTAGAGAAGAATGTAGCAGGATACTGCAAAGAGAGTCTCTCAGTCTCTCTCTCTCTCTCATACAAACACACCTCTACCAACTTTTTCCCCGTCACAGAGAGGGCAATTTTCTTTCTCCACCCACCACAGCAGCTGGCACTAGCTCAGCCCCATCTCACAAAACCAAGAATAAACCCCAGAAAAAAGACGACAACTCATTCTTAATGGACAGATAAGGCTTTCAGACAAGCTCCTCGGACACACAGATCTGCCCATTTTTCTGCAGAAGCGATCCGACTAGAGATTTATTGAGCAGAACAGAAAATACAGACAAAATCAGACTTTAGTAGATAGCCACAGAGCATTGCTGGAGATGCGGGGAAGAAGCTGCTCCGTGTTTTTCCTGGTGATTGGGGTGACCTTGTTCTGTTTTGGCTGCCTGGGTGAACACAGGTCTATGGATGATGGTGTCGGCACAGAGGAGCTGGAAAGACCCAGGCCCCCTCACCTTATCTTTATCATGGTGGATGACCAGGGTTATGGTGACATTGGCTACCATGGCTCAGACATCCACACACCTCTGTTGGACCAGCTTGCAGCAGAGGGGGTCAAACTCGAAAATTATTATGTCCAGCCTATCTGCTCCCCTTCTCGCAGTCAACTCATGACAGGGCGGTGAGTAATTTCCTTATCATTGCATCATTATTACGATGGGGAAATGATTGAGTCACTACATCTGTTCTCGATATATAAGTATGCATAGGCTTCATTTTGTCTATTGCTGACATATTTAATGGTGTATTGATGGGTCAGCTTTCAGTACAGCTAAGGCCATAAAATAAAAGCACCACCTGTACTGCTAAGTCAGGTTCTAGATTATTTATCATGTCTAATCAGTACAACAAAATATATCCATATACAGTAATTGTAGCCTATTAAGGATTAAAGATGATTTTTCTTCTAAATCCTATTTTACTAGAATGAAATCCTGTTGTCAAAGAACAATTTGAAAGATGCAAGAAATAAAAGAAAATTTTCCCAGACTTTTCAGTGTGTGTGTGTGTGCTGGACACAGACAGCTGCCTAACATCATAGCAAAAATGGATAAAAGTTATAATATGTCTGATTTTTAAAGGGCAGGTCCATAATAAAAAACATATCTAAGTACCGTGTATTTCAGACTCAGCCCTGTTTTGATGCTGAATTTCTCTGCATAACTGCATAATGTAACCTAAAAGTGGCACATTTTTAGTCCAGAAATTTGTTTTCTGGCAGAAGCTTTGCACAATAAAGTTAAATTACAGCTCTTTATCCTCCTATTAATTCTGTAAAATCAATGAACATCTTGGTTTGATGATGTGAAACAGTGCATGAGTATCCAAGGGTGCAATATTTCTGAAACCATCTGTGAAATTTCCCATTATTGTGTTATTATGTACATCTTAGCAAGACACTGCTTTCTTCACATCTTGTCTCATACTCTCTCTATCTCACCAGCTACCAAATTCACACTGGACTCCAGCATTCAATCATCAGATCCCGTCAACCCCTCTGCCTGCCCCCGGACATACCCACGCTACCGGAGCGCCTGGCTGAAGCTGGATACGCCACTCACATGGTGGGGAAATGGCACCTAGGCTTCTGTAGACCGAGCTGCCTTCCCACAGGTCGCGGCTTTCAGACATTCCTGGGCACGCTGACTGGAAGTGGAGACCACTTCTCGTATCGGAGCTGCGATGGGGCTGAAGCTTGTGGATTTGACCTGCATGATGGAGAGAGGCCTGCCTGGGAGATGACTGGAAACTACTCCACTCTGCTCTACATAGACAGGTGAAAATTATTATAAGTATGAATGTATTCATACATACAGAGAGAAAAACAAACAAAAAACTTACAATTTTTCCTTCTTTTTAACCAGAGTGAAGCAGATCCTGAGGAGCCACAACCCCCATAAACCACTCTTCCTCTATCTGTCCCTTCAGGCTGCCCATACTCCCTTGCAGGTACCGGAAAATTTTTTGCACCACTATGATTCCCAAGGAAATCGTCTCAGGCGCCACTACGCAGCCATGCTGAGCTGCCTGGATGACGGGGTTGGACAAGTGGTTCAGGAACTGAAGACTACTGGGCTCTATCAAAACTCAGTACTGATCTACTCCTCTGATAATGGTGGACAGCCGCTTTCTGGGGGGAGCAACTGGCCCCTCAGAGGTGGCAAAGGGACCTACTGGGAAGGGGGCATCAGGGCTGTGGGGTTTGTCCATAGCCCCCTCCTGAAGAGAAAGGGTGTTGTCAGCAGGGCTTTGATCCATGTTTCTGACTGGTATCCCACATTACTGGGGCTGGCCGGGGCCCTACAGTCCCATTGTGACCTGGACGGTCACAATGTGTGGGAGGCCATCAGCGAGGGTGTATCCTGTCCTCGCACTGAAATCCTTTTCAACATCGACCCAGTCTCCAGGAAGCCCGGGGAGCCATATTACAAGGCGCTGGTTCTCAACGGCTTTGGGATCTGGGACACAGCCGTAAGGGCAGCGATAAGGGCTGGGGACTGGAAGCTACTGACAGGAAATGTGGGTGACGGGGACTGGATACCACCACAGGCTTTTTCTGGTGGTCCAGAGCGGTGGCAGAAACTTGAGAAGCGGCGCAACAAGCTTGGAAAATCAGTTTGGCTCTTTAATGTCACCTCTGACCCCTACGAGAGGTTTGACATGGCAGAAACTCATCCAGAGGTAGTGAAACATCTGCTAACTAGACTCGCAGAGTACAACCAGACAGCTGTGATGGCCAGGAATCCACCAGATGATCCTATGGCTGACCCCGAGCTCCATGGAGGGGTGTGGAGCCCCTGGCTGGGCCTGGAGGGGCAGAAGAGTGACAGTGAAGAGGAGGATGTCAGGAAAGAAAAAATCATGAAGATCAAGCACTGCAAACTATGCAAGTTAAAAGCCCTTTTCAAGAAGGTGGGGTCACGCCTGCAGAGGAACACCCTGTTCATCTAAATGTGTCAGCAGCAACACTGATTTGACTGAAGGGTTCAGCATGCTTCAGACGAACTTCATTTTACAAATTCCTGTCATCAGTTAGAGGGGTGAGGAATCATGCAGTCTCTCCTTAAAGAAAATAATGGTACTGTCCTTGGACAGTACAAAAACAAAGAGTACTTGAGAGAGAAATCAGGACGTTTATATTGTCAATTTTATAAAGTTGCAAAAGTTGCCAGCCACAACTGATCACAAGGACTTCATTTGAAGCATACTGACACCTTAGCGAGCATGAAGTGAAATGGAAAGACATACAGACACAAACAAACATACAGAACATAAAACAAGCAGCCGGGTCAGATAGACGAGATAAACCCACTATCAGATCCTGAAGGTCGGCAGATAAACAGGCAGCTTGATAGACAAAGCAGACAGGACTGTGAGGCTGGCTGAGCAAGCTGACTCACTCACTGTCCTGCAGCCAAACTGCAGCAGGGTGACTTTGGGCCGCCGTCGGACTGCGTGGGGAGAAATGTGTGTGTCATCGTGCATGCATGCCTGTATTCATGAACAGTCTTGATAACACAGATGGAGTGTGTGCGTGCATGTGGAAACGAGGCCTGAAGAAATGGGAAGAGGAAGAAAAGGAAGGGTGACCTCTCGATGTCTCATCTCCTAATCATCCGAGAGGAACCTTTAAGGATGACAAAAAGACACCCACGGGGGTTGTTTTTGTCAAATGTCACCTTGTTCTTTTGTTCTTAGGGGTTATACAGATTCACTTCTGCTCACACTGTAGCACACTCCGCTGCCTTTGACAGACCTCTGACCGCCACACAATGCTCAGTCCCTGCAGCAGTGGTGAACCAACAAAAGCTCAGTAGCTGACTCTATCTGTCTTTTATGGACTTTAACATGTTATTTAACTACTAATCTACTGTGCTATAATATGCTAGAAAATGATCTTGATGATTCAATCTGAATAAAATTATGAATGCAAAAACATCAGCCATCTCTTTATTCCACATCATCTCTGCGGAAAGACCTAAATTTGTTGGGCACTCAGAAAAAAAGGCAGCTTTACTTTATATACTTTCATAGAGAAAATTTTCTATAGGTTATTTAAACGTTTGAATAACCTATAGAGATCATGCACAACTTTGTCCACATGCAAACAATAAAACAATACATGTGGAGAATTACATTTCAAATAGGACATTATTAGGATTTTACTCAGTCTAAACTAAAACATTACTGTGAAAACACTTTCTAATTTCTTATGTTTAATGGCTCTATTTCTAAAGGGTATTTTCACTAGTGTGTATATCAGGAACTCAGTATGTGCTTGTTTAAACCTGCTCTCCATTACAAAACTGTATCTGTATCTGTGTGCATGCAGTGAGAGATGTAACCCAACCCTGTTTTAAGTTTTGCTCACTGCCAACCTTTTTAAGCATTTTTAAAAATCTCAGTAAAATCAACATGTAGCAATAAAGTGTGGTTAAGGTTAGGGAAAGGACAAAATCTAAAATGAAATTAAATATATAGAGAAATGTATTAGTTAGGAAATTGAAACACTTGGTTATATTTTATATTTTACACATCAAAGTTTTCAGGTCTTGAGAAGAACTCCTGAAACTGTGAAAACAGTTGTATGAAACTTGTTATTCTCAGTGAAATCTGAAAATGGCTCACGCAATGTCACTTTGGATGCGAAAGAAAGACGTGAGTTTACTACATTGCTGTCTGTCTGTCGTCCGCTTCTCATGCTAGCATAAATAAACCTGAATATCTGTCTGTGGTCACGTTACCTTGTGGGTAATGTAGGTTTTGACAAGAAAGAAGAAATATGTTATCTGTGGCTCTGTTGCATCAAGTTTGTTCTTTTGGACAAACCAGGGGTGTAAACTTAGGTTAGGAAACATTGCGGTTAGACTGAAGCTCAGATACCTTTCTTCCTTTGTTGGCACTGATCTAAAGTGTGAGATCCAGTATGCATGTATGAATGCTGCTGATGTCGACAAAGGTGGTACCGCTTGGTCTTTCACAACATGTTCTGCAGTAAACATCATCAGCACTGTTAGATACCGAGTGAAGCAACTTGTGTGTGTATTGGGTGTATGTCTTAATCTAAGGGTGTGTGTTTGGATGTAGAAGTCTTTCTGGGTGTGTGTGTGTCAGCAGCAATCCCACACACAGTAGCAACAGGGCTGCAGATTTCTCCCCAGCGGCCCGATAATGAATTTTCAACCGTTCTCCTTCACTTTATACCCCACTTGCGTCCTCCTTTCTCCCTCCCTCACTCCCTCCGTTGATCCCTCAGCTCTTTGCTCATTCCCTCTGCAACCCCCCTCCGCCCTCCCTCCATCTTTCTTTCTCATTTTCCTCCTCATCCTACTCACTTGTTCGTGCTCATTTGGAAGATCGAGTTAGAAGTGTTTTCCGTGTTTTGCTCAGAGCTCTGTGGCGTACAGTTAAATAAAAAGAGTGGAGGAGGGAGGAGAGAGTTCCCCGGGGGCTGCAGGGGGCCGTCACGTCAGAAGCGCTTGTAGATCTGATTAAAATGTCTTGTTTTGTGAAAAAGCCTCACTGCATACATAAAGCACATCGGCTAGTTATAGTAAAGATAAAAAGAAACTTTACATCACCAGTGTATCTGCGTAGCTTATTGTTCAGTACTTTGGTTTATGACCAAATACCTGCAAAACTAATGTCATTCCCATCATGGAGAACTTGATAAGCATACTTACTTAACATCAACATGCTGGCAGTGTCATTGGGAAAAGGTCAGTGTCAGCATTTAGCTCAAAGCACTGTTGTGACTCAGGAAGTTGTGCAAGAAAAGGACATATGATTTGATGATGTGACACAAAAATATTTATACATGATCCAAACAGACAAACAAAAAAATGGAAAACAGAGCTGTGATTTAAAGACGAACAATGTGGTATTGCTTAATATCACCTGTGCTGGAAGGTGTTTCTAATGTTGTGTTTGATTGTTCATATGAAAAATGACAGAGATGCTTCTGTCATAAATGAGGAAAAAGAACTTGAGAGAGATGCTCAAAACCTTCCCCATTTCTCGATCCCAACATCCAAACAACAACTGTGTGAAATGGGTGTGAATGTCAGATCTTGCTTCTGTGTTGTTAGTAAAGAAAATCCTACAGAGATTTAATGTACTCCCTCTTCCTTACAAGCACAGCACTGCTAAAGCAATTCAAGATCTGTTTCACAAACACCAGAAAGAACTCAAACGAGTTCTGTGACCTCCATTTTTATGAGAAGTACTGGAAATCAAACAACTGGAGGCTTTCTATTCTCGAAGAATCTCCTCAGAGTTCATGACATCGCTCAGAGGAGCGCTGAAGCTGAAGGCGCTTCGTTCGCCTCCTCTGTATGTGCGTGCAACAAACACACACAGAAAACCTCACGCCGTCAAAGCCAGACTGCAGTGATTCGATCTGATGAGACTGCTTTGGGTTAACAGTGAGAACGTTGCTCAGAGACCTTCAGAGTCCCTTACATGTGAGACACTGGTGAAGACAATCGTTACATGCCCACACATCTGATTCCCAGTATACTGTGATGGCCTGCAGAAATAAGGCAGCGTCAGATGATATAAATCACGGAGGAGGTGTCACACATACACACACACACACACACACACACACACACACACAGTGCTATCCAGTATGTGGGAGGGGAGCTGTCATATCCACTGTTGGATAATCAGTTGAAGGTAAGGCTAACTCCAGATCTTTTGGTGGAGTCGTGAAGTTAAACACAATAGACTCATGACACTTTAAATACAACTTTTAGACTTTCTTGTTGTGTACACTGTGTTCCAGATAATTGTTCCTCCCTGAAAGTAAATGCAGCCCTTTGCCGCACTCATTCAGTCAGGCAGAGTGGTATCAACGACTCGATTGGGACACACTTACTAGAGTCTCTTGCATCGTAAATTGCAGCCCATTAAGCAGTGAAATTGCCCTGATGTGCCATTAAATGCTTATTTGGGACAATGTGACGATTTAGTAATTGGCAAAGAGAAGTAATAGATCCACTCTGATGTACTGTACATGACAGACTGTTCCCGAGGAAACTGTTAAGGTTAAAGCTTGAAAAAAGATTGACTTAATGACATCCAGAGCAGCCCGGCAGCAGATATGAAGGTTTGACCCCTGGGTGTTATTGCTCTGGAATGACAGTGGTCACTCCCTGAGATTAACACACACACACACACCTCAGACCCATGAAAGTCCTGTTATGTCACTGGTCAACGAGAGGGCGGTGAGGCTCTCCAATGATACGTAAAGCTGCCGCGAGCCAAGTTGAAAACATTCTTGCAGAATGAGTCAGTCTCCTTCGGCCTGTAAGGCTCCACAGCACCTCAGTTACAACATCGTCACTGCTGATGAAGTTCAGCTTTTAGAGCACGACAGAGCAAAAGATGACCTTTTTAAAATAGTATGCACATGTGATTATAATTTGTACATACTTAAGTTATTATTCTGGTCTCTAAGGGCTCTCCTGTTAGTTTTGTTGTAGGACAATTTATTTACTCACTTAACTGAGAACGTGTGGTCATGCAAGACCTTTGATTTACTTTTGAGATCATATTTTGTATAAAAAAACAAAGTAACCAGTATCTATTATGGTTAGGTAAATGACAAATAGTAAAAATGAGAGTAAGACTCAGCTTTATTGGGCAGGTATGTGTGCATATAAAAGGTATTTGGCTGTTTTTGTTCCTCTCAACATACTACATATGTCCAAATTACAACTGTAAGACAACAGTAAAATGGTACAGAGTGAAAAGTCTGAAAGAGCGCTTGATATAAAGATATAAATTAACATGACTTGGATATAGTCAAGTAAAGTACCTCAGAACTGTACTTACAGTAAGTGTTTGTGTCAATGTACTTTCCACCACTGTAATTAATGTGTGTCGTTTAGTATAACACTTAAAAGCAATGCTACTGTTCGTGTCAGAGGTCTTTTCTGCAGGCGCTCCACAGTACCCACCCTCTGCTGCAGGGTTTATTTTCTGATGTTGAATAATGCAGTGTCATGTGATGAGGCAGGAGCTATCCAAACAGGAAGACGGGACAGTAATGGGAGGTGATCACTCTCCAAACTGAGGCCTGTTGAGCTTGTTTACAGTATGAATGGGTTGAGAAGAGGAAGAAGCAGGATTTTCATAACTCGGGTTTAACTTGCTGCCTTTTTTAACTTCCATTTTACCTCCCATGCATCACCTGCTTCCTCCCCAAACACACCCGCTGTGGGATGATTAACAGTAGAGCAACAGAAATAAAATTATATTCATTTTTCTATTCTTGAATGCCAGATAGTTTGCATTTTAAGGGATATGCAACTTGTGGCAGAGATGTGCAAGTAGGACCTACTTCATATTAAGAGGTCACAAGCCTGAAAGGTTGCACTGATCTACACTGCCGTTCCCACCCACCTTTTAGCCTGCCACTGCACGGCCCGTCCAAGGCTCGCCTGACAGGCACATCACCGAGGAAACACAGCAATTCAGCAATTAATACGACGGTACCTCTGCACCCTCGCTAATTAGGCTTTCATATCAGAGCGGCTCTCTGTAATTATGGCAGAAACTGGTCGCAGTGCTCCTGTGCTCACTGCAAACACTCATTAATCGCCAGCAATGCTCTCTGAACGCTGCTCCAGATATACACTCGGAGGCAAGGCAGAGGGAAGAGGAAGACAAAGGAGATGCACACATCTGCATTTACACGTACTGAACATGTCGAAAGCACTGAACTGTTTTTATTTAGCAAAGAGCCAGAAACATGAGAACAATATTTGGAACATTTTCTGACTCCCTGTGTTTGTCTGTTTTATTAATAAAATTCATGTTGACCTTTCAGGATTTTCTTTCACATATGCTGGCAACAAGAAATGGGACCAAAAGGCAGACAAACAGGCAGTGAAAGAGCATTTTAATGGAAATTTATTAAGAAAACAGTGACACAGTTATGCACTTGAAAAGACAAACAGGCAGAAATAGGAGAAACACAATAGCTACATACCAAATTAATGATTTGGCAAACAAGAGTGGGTGAGCAGCCCTCTATTTATTTATAGCAGGAAGCTAATGACTGAACTGAGGACAGCTGTGGAGGAGGGCAGCTCACCACCAGGTGATTGGCAGCATTGGGAAAACTTAATGTGTCGACTAATGGACAGGTGAGGAGCGTCCGGCGTCCTGAGTCGCTACCGATGATGAGCTCAGATGAGTTTAATGAGTTTATGGAGCAGCAGCGAGTGATTTGAAGGATCTTTTTTTTCACCCTGGGTTTTGCCTCTCAGGCTACTGTTCATACAGTGCAGGATGCTGTAGCTTCTCAGTGAAGTTTTTTTGGAGGTTTTATACAGCCTGAAAAAATAAACTTGTACTCATAATGTGTTTGGCAGATAAACAGTGGGTTTTTCAATTTCTTTTTTTTTTCTGAACGGAAACAATGGGGCGATGAAAGCAGAATAGAGAGTGGGCTGTGAAACCAAACAGATGCTAAAAAACCTCTGAGAGGAACTGCAGACATGGTGATTGTTATCTGTGGGTTCATCACTTGTGACTTTTTTCATGTTACAAGTAGTCCTTTGACACGTTGTTGATACAAAAACATTGTTTTGGGCAGCTTTAAGGTGCTCTTTTTACAATTTGCAATTCATTGAAAGCTAAGAATCTCCATCTCTTGATGAAGGTCATGTGATGTGACCAAAAAACTTCAGAACAGCTACTAAATGGATGTTGTAGAGTTGTTTTTTCATCTGCTCTTTCTGAGTGAACGAGTGATCTTTGAACCTCCACTCTACTTCTTCATCACATAGAGGAACACACAAGAATCTAAAACCATCTGTAGATTAATCAGTGAGAAATCTTTCATAATTATGAGGGACGAAACATTTCTTGCTGACATGCGCGCAGCCATAATCACCCGCAAACACACATACATACTGAAACACGGTGCCAAGAGGCTATATTAATACCCTTCATGAGATATTCATGAAAGCTCAGATAAACCTTTACAGTGCGGCAGGCCATTACATAACACATATAATTCCCCATCTCTTATACAATGATGCTCCAGCTTATACTTTAATTCCCCTAAAACTGCATGAGTCCACCAGCTGGTTTAGATGATAATCTAGAGGTAATCACATCAGATTGTTGTCTCTTTTTTGCATTATTTGAGGCCTTTTTATTGGATTAAATTAGGTTGACAGTTAAGATTGTGGAAACACTGTGTACATTGTGATAACGGTGACGGCCGTTGTATTCATCGAGAAGCTTTGTCAGCACTATGTGACGGCAGATGGGCACACGCGGCGTTAAAAGACACAAAGGAAGGCATGTGCACTTAGCTGTGAAGGTGATAGCCTGTATGCAAATGCTCCGTCACAGGGAAACTGCCTGGAGGGGGAACACTAACACAGTGTGATATAACAGTGACTGGACATTATGGGTGGATGGTAAAACTAAAAAAAGCGCGTGCCAGTTTGTGGACGTGTTATTTCACCACTTTTAAGCTCCAGCTGGGCTCTAAAATCAACGTCAAAGTGCTTGTCAGAGTAAAATCTTGTCCCCAAAAGTGTCAAAAGTCTTCAGACAAGTGTCACATTTTAACGAGTAAATGTTTTTTAAAGACAAAATGTCATTAACCACAAATAAAATCAGCTCATGAACAAAATTTACACCAATATTAGATATTCTACTATGTTTAAAGCTGCAAAACTAAAGAAATGAAAGTTCAGAATAAGTATGCAGAACTGTTTTCAGGTGCAGGTGCCTGTTACATAAGAAGATCTGTGTGCTTTGTAAAATGCTTTACCTGGGAGAAAAACAGTAGGAGGTGTTAAACTGAATCCATACAGTGGATCATGAGTATCTGCTGGTGCCACATGTTGGAGGGTCCCTTCTTGTGTAGGAGGCCCAGTTTAGGAAATGGAAACCATAATGCAGCGGGCATGCGGCTCATTCATGTGTGCCAATATTAAAATATTGCGGCACCACATTTCAGCGCCTCGGTCCTCGAAGGATGCTGCTCCTGTCAGCTGTTCCGGCATCAGCTCTGCCTCTGAGCCTCTGAATAAAGGATGGAGGGGGGGGGGGCAGGGGGAGGTGGAGAAACTGAATCTGGATCTGCAGCTCCTGCTACACCAGAAAAGATCTCGCGTGGCTTTCATCCCACCTCCACCACTACGTCCAGAGAGGAGAGAGAGGAAGAGGTCTCACTCTGAGGATTTTTTGTTGTTGTTGTTGGTTTGAGGAAATGCAGAAACAAAACGCAGCAGGGGAGCGTGACCCAAATTATAGCCCCCCACCGCACAGATGTTCACCCACAGTAGTGTTTTTATTTATTTGACTACCACATTAAATGCATGGCTCAAAGTATTTACATCATCTAGACAAATATTGCAGGTTTTGTCAATTACATGCAATATTTCGTTCACACTCAGTTGGAATAACTCCCCACTTTTCTCTCTCATCACATTTCACTGATTACATTCTCAGTATCTTCACTTTGTGTGTTTCCTGAAGTCAGTCTACTCACTGGATTTGATCTGTTTTGTAATTCCTATGATCTTTGACCACCTGCGTCATTTGGTTGCAACTTTAAAAAAGGAACAATTTTTTTTTTTAACTTTATTATTCACTGCATGTCGCTGGTCGTTCTTATACACACTTCTCTTTACACACCTGCTCGTGTGCACATAATAATCCATTTTGACATATTTTTCAAATGCATTTTTCAGATGATTGTATTTTTGTGTTTTTTCATTACATGCATTTATTCTTGAATTTTGCACAACCTGCTTTTTATCGTTAGTTTCTCCTATTACGTTTACTCTTAGGAGATGAGATTCACAGACGAGACAGAAAAATGAATGTGAAAAACTTATTTAGGTTTTTTTAAACTGTATTTATGTTTTCTTGTAAACTGGTCTGAGATCCACTTTAAACCGGACTCAGACCCCTTGTATGTGTACACGCTACCTGATTCTGATTCTTCTTCTCTTTTTTGTTTTCAGCTTTTCACATCATCCCCTGCATGTTTCTGTGCACGCCAACAATCCAAACCTGGCACACATTCCTTTACCAGGAACTAGTGGGATGTAAAATAAAATAAAATTGTCCCCAGAGGATGCCACAGCTGCCTCATGCTACATCAGGCCAGGCTCGTTTTTTTTTTTTTGCAAACCAGTTTCCATTTCTGGTTTTAGCTCCGAGTGACTCATGACGCCGATAGAGGATCTTTGTTACTACACAGAGGCTCTCCCCTCTCTCTCTCCTCCCCCCCCTCACTCTCTCTCTCTCTCTCTCTCTCTCTTTGCTGCACGAGCCCTCCTCCCGAAACCTGCGCGAGGCGGACACTGACTGAACGCGCGAGCCTCTCTCTCTCTCCCTCTCTCTCTCTCTCTCTCTCTCTCTCTCTCTCTGGTGTGTGTGAGTGTGTGTCCCCCTCCTCCCTCCCTCCCTCCCTCTCTCTGTCTCTCTCTCCGTGCCTCTCTCTTCCCCTTCACTTCAGTCAACATGGCTACAGTTGTAACCTCGACGAGATTCACAGACGAGTATCAGCTGTACGAGGAGCTCGGAAAGTAAGCGACCGTCTGCTCTTGTTGCATTCAGCGTGTGTGTGTGTGTGTGTGTGTGTGTTTGAACGTTTCTCTCCCTTCGTTGCTGCTGCTGCCATTGTGTGTGTGTGTGTGTGTGTGTGTGTGTGTGTTTTACTTCAGTGTTGACAGCGCACGAGAGAGGCTGTCAGAAATAAAAAAACAAACAAACCAACAAAAAGAGCAGGAGTGTGTGTGTGTGTGTGTGTGTGTGTGTGTGTGTGTGTGTGTGTGTGTGTGTGTGTGTGTGTGTGTGTGT
>JBAJHX010000033.1:18253927-18269694 GCA_037176925.1 Amniataba percoides
AATAATCTGATTTATCCATAAAATGTCAAATAGTTTCAGCTCTTAAAATTCAGATGTTTTAAATCTGATGTTTTAGTGTTACTGGGTCATTATTCATTTATCGCCGCTGCTTTGTCATTTTCCACGTAATGAAAAATAATGTTAGCTTAATTAAATAAACCAGACTAATCAGTAGTCGTGCACCAGCCAATTAGAAGACAAAGAGGGGTGGATGAAGGGAAGTGATTAGAGTGGATACTGGGTGGGGGAGCTGGGGAGGCAGGAGGGTGTTGTCGTGACTGGAGAGAGAGAGAGAGGTTGTCGTAACAGAGGAAGCACACAAGGATGCAAAGAAAATTTAAAGTGAACTTAAACGCGTTCAGTGTTCATCATTTGTCGTTTTCACAATGAACTTTGTCATTTAAAGTCACCCCAGCATCGCCAGTGAAAGTGATGACTGGGATTATAATGATCTTGAACAAAAGTTAGAAATATTTACATACAAACACGTTAACAAGGTTATCTCACTCACATCAAGGTTTATCTGAGTAAGCATGAAGTGATTGTCAGAGCTTCATTTCTTAGTAATCTTTCATGTTACTTTTAGCATGTACAGTACACACCCTGTTTTAGCTGTGCATGAACCACAAAGGTCACGGAGTTCAGCAGACCGAAGCAAAGTGGCTTAAAAAAGTACAACATGAAGAGTGGGTTTAAAACTAAAATCCCTTTTCAGCAAAATAGTTTTCCTGGTATGAGCGACGCTGCAAAAAAGTGCTCTGCAGATCTGTTCTGCACATTTTCCTCATTTTTATCTGCTTCTTACTGATCTACTTTTAAAGATATGAGAAAGATAAGATGAAAATACAGTGAGCAAATCCTCGCTTTTTATATTCAATAGTTTATTTGATAAATGAACTGAACTATTAATATTAAAAATTATAACGCTCTCTTGATTGACTTATCAACTAATTGTTTTAGCGTGGCTTAATGGCAAAGTCTTGTTACTGTTACATGTTACATTACTGTTACATGTAGGCTAAGTGTTGTAATCATTAACTTCATTAAATCTGAGTAGTGGAAGTAATCAAGTTTTTAGTTCAAGTAAATACTCAACAACTCCCCGAGAAGCACATCTAATCACATCTCCTAACTCTGCTGCCGCACAAGAGTGGGTCACATTACTGCTGTTAATTAGCAGCAGGTGTCAGCTATAAAAAAAGCACTGAGGGAAGTGTCTTTTTCAGTGGTATTTTTAAAAACGAAACGACTGTAAGAGGTCAAGAGGAGAAGTCTGCAAATCATGACATGATATACCAAAGACAGACGAGCTGCATCGTTAAAGAGGAAGCTAACCAATCATTCCCCTATGATACTGTTTCAAGTTGATAAAAGGTCATTTTAAGTATTTATTAACATATTTATCAATAACATTAAATCCTGCGAAGCATCCACAACTGGATGCTGGTATATAAACACATAATAAATAGAAAGTGTCGTTATATGAGAGGTTTTGATTGCTAAAACACTGTAGATTAATAAACACTTAAATATGGAGATTTTGGATTGTTCAGACAAAACTAACAAAAATATTTAGTTTACACATGAGACAGTAAAAACAAATCCTCACACACTGAACATTAGCCAAATTATATCTTATTAAAATAGTTGACAAATAATTTTTTTGTTGATCAGCTAAACTCTAGGCTACTCTGTTACCATTCCATAATTCATTTGCTATGATTAGATGTTTGTGTTTCTTTTCATTTTGGTGCAAGTTGTAAAAAAGCTTTCAGGCAAAGGTAAGGTCCCCCAAAAAATGAACCTCAATCCACCTCTTTACCGTCCTCCAGCGTTCAGGATCATGAAACAGAGTCCAGGTCTGCTGCCTCCCCACAGAACGAGGCATGAGGACGGTGCTGTGTTTGTTTTCTGCTGGTCGGAGCAAACTTTTCAAACCAAATGCTGTAAGGAGTCCTGGCAGGGACACACACACATACTCTTTTCACAATGCCGCTTAGCAACCTGATGTTAATGGTCGCTTCCAGCAAGTCAGCTAAGGCCTGTTTAAGCTTCATTTAATGGCTTAAGTTAACACACCCAGTTAGCCACAGACACACCAACTGAAGACCGTTTCTATTAGCATGCAGAATGTGATGCAGGACAGAGGACATTAAAGTGAAAAACAAAATAAGAGATGCAAAAGGATGCACAGAGTGTCGCTACGTGTTTTAGTTGAGCTGCCCTGACATCCCTTTAGACCCCAAAAACACACACATACACACATCCAGACGACTAAGCTGTTGTTTTTCATCTCAAAATTGAGATCAGAACAGCATGCGAGAACTTCGACTGGCTGAGTCTCATAATCATAAGTTCAACTTAAGCTGCGGCGGATTTCAAAGTGTAAACACTCGACTCGTGTTGGGAGCGAAATTTAAAAAGCGAGAGAGCAGCCGAGGGGTCAGAACAATTTAAACTTGTATGACAATATTTCAGAGATGAGGCATGTGTGAGAGGGTTCGCAGTGGAAATAAAGGAGCAACTTTCTGCAGCTGTGCAAAGCGGCACACTGTTTATAAATGCAAAGGTCAGGGCTGCCTCATTAAAAGTAATGAAAGCTTGCTTTTTGCATCACTATATGCTTTCAGCCTAAATCTTAAGGGAAATCCACTTCATCTAAACACATAAATAGTGAGGTGGGGAAATGCTGCATTTCTTGTTGGTGCCTTTTAAAAACCACTGTGAGCGCAACAGGTATGTGTGATGGGAAAAGTGGAAGCCATCTTGTTTTTGCAGTGATGACTTGTGCTGTTTTCCATGAAACATTTATTTGGGTGTTTTCTGAAGGCAAGTTTCCTGTTAAGTGTTGCTTTTGCACAAAATAGAAAAATTAAAAATGTGACACAGGCATACTGTGTACACTTATTTGAAAGCATTTGTTGAATGTCAAAGGAAATGTGGAAACTTCTTGACAGCCCAATCCTGTGAAAAACTTGTAACAGAGCTCGACTGTATAGTCCCCAGGCAGTCGAGTCTTCTTGGAAAGCTGTTGTAATGTAGGCTAACATCAAGGAACTAGTATTTTGTTTATATTTACATATGTTATGATGGTGTGATTTTTCTTGTGCAGTGGAGCGTGCTCTTCCGCCACCTTATTTGTGTACCTGGAATTTTTATACAATTTTATACAACATTTTTGTAGATTTTAGTACAAAAATCTACAAAAATAAGATTTCTAATTGTGAATGGTGGGTCTTGATTACGCAAAAATAGTTTTGCACTTTGTTGTTTGCAGTTGTTTAAGCACTTTCATGTAGATGCATTACTTTCAGCCAAGATGATGCCGCAGTGCTGGTTGATCCACCAATCTGAAACGTCACAACAACTATTACATGGATTGCCATGAACTTTTGTACAAACACTCAGTGAGACCAGAGGATAAATCCTTCCTTTGATAATCCCTTTATGTGTCATGTAGTGCAACAATTTTAGTGTTTATTGACATATGATACAGACATTATGTTACCTTGGTGATCTATCCACTTTTTTATTTAGCGCCATCTTTTTGAAAATTTCAGTTTGTCCATTAATTTGCATTATTGTACATTTACTAATCAACAAATGTTCACATGCTACACTAAGCTTAACCTGGTAAACATCATGTCTGTCACACATCAGCATGTCAAAAGAGTCATTTTGAGCGTGTGTATGTGATGACATTAGCATTTAGCTCGAAGTACATAAGTGGACAAGTACAATCCTGCAGAGCTGCAGGCATGACTGTAGACTCTTGATCTTGTTTCGTTATTGTGGCCTCTTCTTTCCTTGACTGAGTTTCCCGCTCAGCGGCGCAGCAGAGCAGAACTGCTGTCTGTCTCTGTCTAATAAGCATACTGCAGAGTATGGATGAGAAAAGTGGCTGGTCAGGGGTTGAAAAGGTGAAGGGTTTTGGGAACTGGGACTGGCCATAAATAGCTGAAGAATAGCACAGAATGAAAGACGTACCAGTGTCATGTTTTAGCTTTCATTGCCGCCTTTAGTGTCATCAGAATTGTGACGTTATCAACACCATTTCATCTTTCCCCTGATCACCGTCTCCATGTCTGCCCTTCATTACACTGCTGGCTCTGAGTAGGCGACGTGAGCATCAGCATTGGCCCACTGACACCAGACTGACCTCTCGCTGCGACGGCACGGCTGACTGGAGTAACTTGTTGATGAAGGAAGCTGTGACAGGAAGGGAAAGAATAAGTGTCAGAAATCTCTCCTCCGCCTCTCTCGTTTCTCCGTCCGCCTCCATCTGTCTCTGTCTCTGTTTCTGTTTCTCCCGTCTCTCACTTTCTGTCTCATTGTGTCTCTCTGCTTGGTGATGCAGGGCGGGCCAGGTCAGTGTGATTCAGGGCTGTAAGCCGGAGGAGGATTGGATCTATTTATAGCCTCGTCTGCTCTGAGCCACGCTGACCCGAAGTCTCTCTCTGTTTTTCTCTTTCTGTCAGTCTGTCTGTCATTTATCTCATATCAGCTGGTCTTCCTTTTATCCTGTCCTACCCTCAGATAAGAAGACATTACTCTCCAGTGTTTAACAAGCTCTGGCTCACTGTAATTATCGAGCAGCAGTGTCTGCAAGAGGCTCAGACGTGTACTCGTGTCTCCCTTCTGTAAAATCTTCAACCAGTTTTCTTCCTTCTCTTAGGATGAGATTATAATCTAGGTGTTAGTTCGTATTGATCCTGAAAAGAGCAGCAACTAATCACTTTTATTTTTTTTAAATCGTGGATTAATTTAATGCTTAGTTTTTGATTAATCATTTTATATTTGATATGTCTATAAATGTAAATATTTGACAAATGCCAAATGAAAAATACTTGAGTCATGACAATGCGAGATTATGAAATTCCTTAATTTGTCTGGCCAGAAATCCAAGATATAAATCGCAACTATAAATTTAGGAGAAAAACAAATTGATTATCCAAATTGCTGTTGAGAAAGTTTATGTTGATGAATGCTGAAATAATAAATCAGCTGACTGATTAGGTAATCAGCAGGAAATCAGTCTTCAACAATGATGAAAATCAATTAATTCTTTGATGCATTTGTCAAGCAAAAGTTGCAAATGGTTGCTTGTTCTGGCTGTTGAAATGTGAGGATTTGTGCTTTCATTTGTCTTGTATGAGTGTTTTGGACCTTTGTCAAGCTGTGCAGAAGAAGATTGGGAGTCAAGTCTGGGAGGCTCTGATCTGAAATCTGATAACTTCTCTTTACACAGAAACATCTGTGATATATCTGTTTCAGTACACTTGTCATCATTGAATCATTTTTACAAAGTAAAATGCTGTAGTGTTAGTCAGGGACGCACCCAGTATCGTACTGCGTGTTTGTTTCCTCGAAGGTGATCTGTGTACGTTTGGGGTGTGTTGTTTTTGAGCGTGTGAGGGAAGGAAGTTGAGAGCTTTTGGTTGCGCTCACAGCTTTGTTTTCATTGACTTGACAGGAACGTCGCTAAAGGCTTCAAATGGAATCACTGAGTTATCTAATGGCTCCGCTCGAATGAAAATTATGTGTGCAGCAACAACAACAACCACGCACTTCAACCCCTGACATACTCATACATGTCCTCCAAAACAAAACACTACTTGAAGTAGAAGTAGATGCCGAAAAACAAAACAACCTCCAACAAAAGGCAAATGTGAACTCAGATCAGTCGCAGGTCAACCTTTTCAGAGCCTGCTGGTTTTCTGAGGCGGCTCTTTCACATTTCTGAAACTGTTTCGGCAGCTTCTGAGCACTTGAGATGGAAAAAGGTTGCTTGCTAACCATTTCTGATAAGCAAGCTACAAGACACAACCCCATGTGAACATCAATGTCTTTAAGTTAAAATCTGCAAAACAGACTAAAACAGATTTCCTTACCATTGCCAAGCTATTCATACCCGTACTGATTAAACTGATTATTTTCTATTAATTACACTTTTGCTCTTTATTTGCAGTACACGTAAAGTTTTCAACAAAATATATGAAACATAATCACTGATGTTGTTTGTTACATGAGGAGAATGAGTAGATAAAATTGTGATATTGCTTATTGTTGAGGTCTTTTCAGGCTTTCTTTTCATCTTTTGAGTAAACATGACTGTTTTCCTAAAGATAAACCAGACGATAATGGCCAGTTTCATAATGTAAGATGTTACATTAGCACTCTACTTATGTAATTATGTACAGCTGAATATGACTTAGTACTCAGACTATGCTGTGTGTTCGCTTCATAATGCTGCAGATGAATCTGCTGTCGTACTTTGTGCTTAGTGTTGACTTAAATAACGTGAGCAATGCATTGTGACAGTGTTGTTGGGGTAGTTTTTAAGGGAAGTTGTGTGCGACTAGGGAAAAATAGCAGCTCTGCATGAGTGACTTCGTGATAAAGTCCTTTTTTTTAAAGGGAGAAGCTGTTCTGTGTGTGCAGGTTGTGTCTAATCAGAGACTCATCCTGCTAATATCCTGCGATGCTTAGGGTGCAGGTTGCCAGGTCGGCTCCAATCAGCGGATGAAGAACGCTACGTGGCAACCGCGATGTTTTGTTGACTCTGCTCGGTCTCTGACAGTCCCCGAGGAGAGGGGACTTTGACAGAGCCGCAGACTGACACCCTGACTATTTAAAGACTAATAGTGACAGATATAATCCTGACACAGGCTGTTAAACCTGTGACATGCATTCTGCAGATAAATGCTTTGCTATTACTGATAAAACTTTCATCAAACAAGTTATGAAATATTTTACCTTTATTAAGAAATCTGAAGTGTGATTTATATGGAAGTAGAAGTATTGTTTTGTAAAATAAAAAAAAGTCCTCCTATCAAAGTGTTTTTGTCTGTTTTCAGTGTTGGCGTTTCCTCTCTGCGCTCAGTTGGTTGGCTTTTATTGTAAACTATTGTCTGTCTGTGTCGCTGCAGGCAGAAGTTAATTGATGTACAACGGGGAGGAGGGGGAGGGATCGCTTTTCAAACAGTGAATGTGGGCTGAAAGAAGCCATCCATCCATCCATCCATCCACTGCTCTGGCCTTTTCAAAGCTCCTTGATGAGATAGTAATAAGGGGAGGGCTGGATGGATAAATGAATATGATGATGTGCCACGCCGTCGGTCATCACTCAGCGCAATCGGGCTAAGTGCTGTGTGTCGTTCTCTTCGGAGCAGATGCTGTGATATCTTTCTGGATAGCTGAAAAAAGGGTGTGTGCGGGAGAGGATAGCAGGCCTTGGGTTTGACTCTTTCACTCCCTATTTCTCACAAAGGAACTAAAACAGAGATTTCCAAGGAACTTGCACTGAAGTTCCTCGTCATATATGTAATTTAGTCGCATAGCCAACAAGATTGATAAAGCAATCCAACATGTCGGAAAACGTTTTTTTTCATGATATCCTGAATGAGTCACTCCTCGAAAACATTGTCTTGGTTTGGGATTTAGAGAGCGATCCATTCACACCATCAAGTCATGATCCAGGACAAGGTCTTTGAAAAAAATATTTTAAATATGAGTATATATAACTGTGTATACATGTAGCTGTTAATGGGCAAACATGTGTTAGACATTATGAAAGGAAGTGAGCTTTGGCAAACAGGTGAGTTTATGGAGCTGCTGTAAGATGATGTCAATTTTACACTGTGTCGCCAGGTTTTTTTGTAAATTCACTAGAAACACTGCAAAACACTAAATCCTTCTGTCATGAGGGTTGTGAAGTTCAGTTTTTGTTGAGGGAGGGGTTGATTCAACTTTATGATCATGCTGGATGGAGTTTGTGTTGTTGTTGAACAGTGTTGCATGACACAGAGATTTTTTTCCTGTTTTTCAGCTTCGGTTAAAGAGAATATGAGAACTGGTCCCAAAACTAGTCTCTACTTGTTGTAATACTAGGAACTAATCTTCTCCTTGCATTAGTTATCTTGTTGTGTTTGAACCAGTGAGCTGCAGGCTTTGTTTTCTGTGCTTTTGTAAAGTTTTTCTTTTCTTTCTTTTTTTTTTTTTTTTAAGATCAGCCTTCAGCCCATATTTTCTGTGGTTAAGCAGGTTTAGACTCTGAGCTCCTCCTGCATTATGTCAGGGAATAGTTTAGATTTGATGATCGACCTGCCCTTTGTGCTGATTTCACAGAGGAACATCATATTTTTGTATGATAAAGATGGTGCTTACCTTTTAATGGTGTTAGGAGGCTGCTTCCTGTGGCCACCTGGCTGCAGGGCTACATTATCGCGTTACATTATCGAATTCTCATTGACTGCTTTTACCGCAACAGAAAGACACTGAAATATTAGAAAACAGTTTCACACTTTAATTACATAAAGTCTGGGTTCACTGAAAAGCTGCCTTCTTTACTTTTTATTTCCACTAAAGCCTCTAATCGGCCTCTTTTAATTAATTCTCACTTCTAATGACTCGACCGGTTCTCGTGTCTCAAAGAGCCTGCAGTTGTCTTCCACATTTGACACTGATCGGCCTCTGTTAAGCTGCAGTCAGTTTCTCTTGTTTCTATTCTTTTCTGTACAGTTTGCCCTTTTGAAGCCCGGGCTTGTTCTCTCATCTTGCTATTGAAACTCCTCAGTCAGTTTCTAGTGTTTCTCAGCAGCCGGCTGCCAAGACCGCCTGCCTTCACAAGCATAATAAAGCCGTCATCTCGGGCCAGTGTTGAAGAAGTAGTCCTATTTTTGCAGGCTGATTCAACTTCTAAGAATACAAGCAGCCAAAATAACCCGTTATGGCTCTGAGAAGAAGGTTGAGGAATGTCTGCAGAACGCTTTGATTTCTCATCCTCTGAACACACACTGGTCAGATTAAAGCGTGCGTGTGTGTGTGCAAGAGAGAGAGAGAGAGAGGGAGAGAGAGAAGGAGAGAGAGAGAGAGGGAGAGGGAGAGAGAGAGAGAGAGAGAGAGGGAGATCCAGACCAAAGTATGGGTATTGAACTGAACAGGATAGACCTAGATGTACACACATGATGTGTACGGAGGCTAAAAGCTGCAGCTGATTGGCTTAGCCCTGTGGGTCGGAGGTTCAGGGTCAAACTTTGGGTAGTGTTTTAATCCCTCCCTGTGTGTTCCTGCAGGAGCTGGCGGCTGGCGAGGAAAATGGATTTAATGGGAAATCATTGCAGAAACCTTTACGCCTCTGATCAAAAAGTGACTTTACGTCCTTTTATCCGGTCAGATGTGACCGAGCATGCACTGCTCATTCTCAGGACGCACAGAGAGGAGGGATATGTAGCCTGAAAAACAGATAAAACACACACAGTTTTAAGTTTGGGACCATCATCAGATCACTGTGGGGCTGCAGCTTGAATTTTTAGACCTGAAATGATCAGCTGATTATGAAGATATTGTATAACTGTTTAATTTATCCATTTAACAAATTTAGGCTTCTCCAATATGAGCATTTACTGATTTTCTCTGTTTGAAATAATTGTAAATTGAAAATTGTGTTGTTAGTTGCAGCCCTAATTGGTTCTCAATCTCTTGATTGTGTATTTTTTTCTATTTTGCTAATTGTCAAGGACTCAACAATATTCAATTTACAGTGATATAAAAAAGAAGAAAATCAGCAAGTAATGACATTTGAAAAATTGGAAAAAGCAAATTTTAGCCATCTATGCTTGATAAATAACTTGCCAGCAGATTTCTTTACTTTTGTCAAAGAGTCATCTAATAATTTTCAGACCTAACTGAAATCTTTCCTGGCTCATACTCCTCCTCTGAAAACAGTAAAGGACCAGCAGACTGGGATTCTTGATCGTGTTTTTGATTGAATATGTGTGTTACAAATAAACAGTAGTAAATTGTTTCAAAAGGGAGATCACTGGCCAAGTACGTGTAATTTAATTGATGTTTTAAATGGTTCGTATGCACACAAACCGCAAAAGAAATATTTACATAGCAGTCTCAGTGCCTCCAAAGGCCCCTCAGTGTTTGCTGCAAAGGAAGGAAGTATTTCCTATTCAATCTTCCTGCCGGTGTATTTCCAGCCAGTCGGGGGATTTGAAGAATCTGAAGCCTTCTCTAACCTCTGTGTTACCTCCACCCTCTCTCCGGGTTAATTGATTACACACAACTCCATTAGCCTCCTCTAAATGTGGGATTTCTGGTGGCGACTAGGCAGTAACTGCCACAGCTGTCAAACACAGAGTCCACTTACCGTTACTTACTCACTGCAAATGATTAGAAAGACTGACAACGGCACTGACAGATGTTTGTACCCCTCCTAATTCTTTCGTTTTCTGACTCATCGGGGTTGAACTTTGTCACCGTGCGAGTTTTCTCCCAGCAAGTTTTAACACGACTCGATTTCTCCTCTTCTCCTCTTTTAGCTGCATTTCTCATTTAAAAAAAAAAAAGTCGGAATAAAATACAAAGTGCTGTTTTCTATCAGCAGCTTATGTAAGAGTACATAAAAGTAATGTTAGATCATAACTAAAACACTTGTAAATCTGATACATACAGACATTTCATATCTGTTTTCCATTTTAGTTGGAGTTTGTGTCATTGTATTTATCTATTCAGTCACTACTGATTGAGTTTTACCTTTTTTCTTTTTTTTTTTAATGGACAATGAGGCAGTGATGTGAAGGGTCAGGGTTTTATTTTTTTCTTTTACTGCAGACTTCGAGTGAGATATGTGTCCAACAGCACTTTCAGATGCAGTCATTGTTTATATTCCTTTTTTTCTGGTTGCTTTCTGGTGAAGTGGAGTGATGTAACAGGAATTGCCAGTAAGTCATTGTTTCTTTTGTGTGCCAAGAAACAGTGAAAGTAATGGAACATTTCGTGGGAAATTCACCATCACACCTTCACCTTCATATCTCCAAGGATTCACTGAGTCAGCTTTTCTCTCCCAGTACAGATTTTGATACCTATACTTATTGTGATCCCATCACACTATTTTTCACCAAATTTACAATCTGTCTAAGAGTTACCTCACTGTGTGGGACTCATTCAGATAATTAAGACGGTTTAAATGCAATTGCTCTGCCAAAAACAGACTTACACTATGACTCAATATGTGTAACTTATAGAATAGCACAAACAGTGACTTTTACTGTCACAACAGAGAAAAACTGTATTGAGAGTGGATCTGTCATGTCTGGCCAATTTGCTAAATGACATAATATTGGTCAGTGCATCCCTATTTATTAGTATGACTTCCTCATCTGTCAAGCACTGTTGAGTTTTTTTTTAATGCACATTGTGTGCAAAAAAAAGACTTTTTCAGGGGAGTGGAGGCATTTTTATCTATTTATTTATTTTCATAGTAAGTATAGATATCTAGAATTGGACATTGAAGCATTTGACATTGGTTTTCTCTAACAGTAAATTGAATAGCTTTTGGATAAAACAAGGACTTTGAACGTGTCAGCCTTCAGGAAATCTTTCTCTCTGTTCTGTTATTTCAAGCACCAAACAGTTATTGATTAAAGTGGCAATAATCTGCAGATTACTATGCATGGAAAATGATCTCTTGACTCAGCACTACTGGCTAACCAGACAACATGACACTGCCCAAAGCCCTGGATGGGACAGGGGGGATTAGGGATGTCCAGTGCAGCTCCCTGTCTGTCACGCACACAAGCCAAAAAAAACCCAACGCACACAGGCGAACCTCACTCACGTAAGCAGCCCATCTGTCCCCTGAGACCAGCAGCTGGTGGGTGGCAGGACGGTCCAGTACGACCTCTGACCCCCTGGCAAAGGGAGATGTCATCCACTGTATCTATCTACTGTATCTGTCCCACAACCAGAAGCATGCAGACACACACACACACACACACACACACACACACACACACACACACACACACACACACACACACGGACATCCTCCCTTCGCCATTAGGATCATTAACTGGACACTGATTATATTAAGGCCGGACCCACAAGACTAATTTCACTAAGTGCAAAAAGCTTGTGATCTGTGTGGTTGTGTGGTCTGTGTGTATGTTCGTGTGTGTGTGTGTGTGTGTGTGTGTGTGCGCAGTATATAGCTGTCTGTCTGTCCACTTGTGAAAGCTCATATTAGCTGACAGCCGCTGTTTTGGCCTCTCAGCTTGTCTGCTGGCTCGCCGTGCGTTTTACCTCTCTGACATCCCGACTCTGCTATAGTTGTTTTGCTGTCCCCTCCAGTTCCAATCGATTTAATGTCGGTCACAAGAAATGGCAGGTTTAGAAGAAAACCGTCATTCTGGGTGGAGGAGGAGGAGCGGAGGAGGTTGGAGTGTGTTTGTGTTACAGCTGCACAGTTAAAAGAAAATGTTTAATCAATTTGCACAGCGCAGGCATTTCTGAAATCCTTCCAAATGAGATATAAAGTTTTAATGGTTGCAAAAATCTTTGCTTTAGAGAAACTAAACAAATTATTTATTATTTACCAGCAACACATCTGCTAAGAAGTGATGTAGAAGAAGCCAAAATGCTATGTAAAACTGCTTCTGACCTACGATCAGATTTAGTGAATCGTGTTATTGTATATTTTTATGTTGTTCTTGTGTTCCTCTGTGCCCACTGGGTTTTTTAAGAAGTGTTTTTCTCCTGGTATTTATGTCACATGTTGAACCAAAATGAAGTATCTTAATTACTGCCCTTCCTGGTTCTGACATTTTGTCCTCACAGTTTCCTCTCTGCTCTTTTCTTTCCTCAGATCACCAGAAACTGGAGCGGGAGGCACGAATCTGTCGTCTCCTGAAGCATCCGAACATAGGTGAGTGGATTACAGGAACAGATGTGCTTATTGAGAATATCGGAAAAAGAATTTAAGAATTAAAAAAGTTCAGCAACTGCAACAGATTTGAATCAGACAGAAGAGTTATCGATGTGCAAAGTCAGTGCCATTGTGTGCTCCCATTAACCCCTGTGTTTTGTTAAAATTAGGTTTACTTCCTTGTTTTTTGGAGTTAGTGCCACACATTAAGCAGAAACAAAGCTGTGGAAATTTCATTGTATTTAACCATGTTTTACAGTTTTGGTCTCTGAGACTGTAAATGGAAGTAATGCCTCCTCTTGCTTTTAAAATGTCAACCTGGTAAAACAATAAAATATGTTTTTTGAGCAGTTAAATAAACAGAAGATAGCATCAACTGTCCATCATCACTTTCATGAAGTACAAATGTTTAACCATAAAGAACCATTATTTTACAGAGGACATACCAGTGATATGTATCTGTACATCTATCAGTGCACTGCAGCCAGGACCTGCCAATAGTTAATTTGGCACACTTTTAAGGGTGCCAGTTTACCAAAATGTAAATGAAAATAAGCAGGTATCTCGATTTTGTCTGACCCACAGTGTCTGACTTTGAAGCCCCTGCACTAAAGAAACCCAACTTTGTTTGGTTTCATCTTATAATTAAAATTTGCCATACATATCTATCACTTCAGTTTTTATCATATTTTCTGTTTCTGAAACTGTGTATGTAGGTGGGTGGGTATGTATGTGTGTCTAAACCCCAGTAGGAAGTGGCCTCTTGAGAAAGGAAGGAAATGGCAAAGTATCTTTGTGGCAGAACTGCCAAGTGCCTTATCGTACAGTATTGTGCCGCCCAGTGCAACACACACACACACACACACACACACACACAGAGTATGATAACGGCATAATAGGTAATGGTAATCGTTCTCTTCTTTTCCATCCCACCTGATCCCTGCGTCTTTGTCATCCTGTTCCCTTCTTTTCCTCCCTCGGCTGCTCTTTTCTTATCCCACTCTCAAGGGGAGAGCTTGTCAACTTTTCTTTTCTGTATATGTAAATCATTTGAACCAAGAAGAGAGTAATATACATTCATCATGCAATAAGCTCTTTCACCCACCTTGACAGAAGCAGGTGTTTAATCTACTTGTGAACACCCAGTTAGTCGTGCACTGTGTTTCAAAACTACTTTAGACTGAAGAGCTGTTAGCCGAAGTTGTCCCTCTGTTAAAGAAACACAAAAGCAGGCAGGGAAACATCTCTGTACACGGAGAGAAATTCCAAATAGAAATGACCGGTATCACATCAATTATGAATGATTAAAATATGGCAAACATTCTGTCAACTTTGTCATCCAAAAGCTGATTCCTGGTTGCCAACAAGCCAGGTGGCACTCGGGCTTTAGAAACCTGCTGGAGTGGATCATTTCAGATAAGAGGGGAAAAGCTGTGCTGCTGCACGGAGGCCGTGTATCACTTGACCATATGTTTGTCGTGATTGTGAATTAACAGAGCATAATAACACTTGCTGATTTGGTGTTAACTGTGGCTCTAGTTCTTGTTTTAATTAGTCAGTAATCAATGACTGTTATAGGTAGAGATGCATTGATCTGCCAGCAGTCACCGGTAATCGTTTTTCCAATAAAAGCTATATTTAAGCAATTGTCAGTGGCAGTAAATGACTGTACATGACACAAAATGATGCTGCTCCTCTCTTACCTGGTTGTTATTCAGCAAATGTGATTACATTTCTTTATTAATTACTCATCAGCAAGTGTGTGACATTGCTCATTTTACTTTAAGTTACTCAGCACAGCTCTTTCGAAGTCGCCTTTTAACCAACTCAGAGTCCTCCATGTATAAATGCTTTACATAGAAACGCAGTACAAACAGGACATTGTGGTTTAACATGTAGGCGGCCTTAAAATTTAGAAGAAATTACTGACTAACCAGCAGCTAGCTTGACCTCGGTGACTGCGCAGTGCTCTTTCTGCGAATGTTACCAAACCTCAGATGCCATAGTTATGAAGCGATACTGAGATTATTGACAGTGATGTAATGAAATTATAATCCCTTACACTATTTGATACTGAAAAAAATAATCACATGTCTGCAACACATTGCCCAGTTACAAGTAAGTAAGTTACAAGTCATTTTAATCAATTTGTCCCCCAGCGAGAAAATCCCTTAAATGTGATATGTTCATGATTTGTTTCCTGATTTCTAATTTAAGTCTTTCGCTCTCGCTCTCTTTTCTTTCTCCCTCCCTAGTACGACTCCATGACAGCATCTCAGAGGAAGGCTTCCATTACCTGGTCTTTGACCTGTAAGTAAATCGTACTCACACACACACACACACACAGGTCATAGGTTCAGGCCCTACTGTTGCTCTGGTATGAATTGCTTGACCTAAGCAACGATTAAGTTGAAAGAGTTGCGCCTTTTTATTTTCCATGACTGTCAGCACTTACAGCAGTGCAGAGCATCAGCTTTTCCACTGAGCTTAAGTGATGGAGAGGTTTATTCTACAATCTTATCAACTCCTCATTTAAACGTAATTTTAAATGATGTGATAATGAGAGTCTGTGACTGAAACTTCACTCTACTGTAATTTGTTATCAGAATTTCAACTTAGTTTACCCAACAAAATTATAAAGATAAAACTTATTTGAACGGCTAAGTTCCTTTGTCAAATTATGTATTACTTAGGGGGAAAATACAAGAAAACCTGATGTCTCCTGATACTTCTACTCTATTTCTACTTGTGTAATATGTCCTCCGTCTTGAAATGGAGATGTTAGGACGTTCCCTTAAAAAATATAGAGCATGTCTTGAATATCACATTTTATATCGTTCAACTCAATGTGAAGATTAGATTACCAAAAACAAGTCTATTTTATTATTTTTATGCAGCAGGCAGTTACAGCCATATTGATGCATGTTTGTCTTTACAAAATTCAGCACATTACTGTTCAGGTTTCAAAAACAGCACTGAACATCACTGCAGATCCGTCACACCCTGGACATAACCTCTTTCACCTCCTCCCCTCCGGCAGGCGCTACAGAGCTCT
>JBAJHX010000033.1:18269794-18300043 GCA_037176925.1 Amniataba percoides
AAGTCAAATTCCTTGTATGTGTTCACGTACTTGGCAATAAAGCTAATTCTGATTCTGATTCTGATTCTGATTCTGAACAAGAATTGTGTGAAAGTTGCAGGTCAAACTCAGCTTCACTGCAGTTTGGTGAAACAGTCTCGTCTTATCAGCAACCACTCAATAGGCCTCTTAAAGCACCAGTTAAAACTTGTGTTGCACACACAGCAACACAGAGCATGTTGGATGTGTGATGACGTGGTAACACATCAACATCCTTCCTTAAAAGCTCTGCTAGAGTCTGAGTTAAGACAAAATGGCTGATCAGAATAGCCAAATTTTTCCTTTAAAAGAAGTATTAAAATGTATTGTCATGATATTGTCTTTGTGTGTCATTTAGATTTATGAGAGGGATCTTCATCTGTGTCTTTGACAGTAAAGAGAAATAAGCATACCTCTGTTTTGTCTGTCTGCAGCGTCACTGGAGGAGAGCTGTTTGAGGACATTGTTGCGAGAGAGTATTACAGCGAGGCAGATGCCAGGTACTGTCATCATGTGAACGTGTGAACATCTTATGTGGTGAATCTTATGTCTGCTTGGTTTTTCAAAGGTCCCCAAAGTGAAATTTCATGCTGCCAAAGCAGTAAAGTTGAGTCATGAAAGCACAAAATGTTTTCCTTTTTGAATCTGTGCTAATGTACTTTGTGCTTTGGTAGCAGAAGGAGTGCTTGTGGTCTTTGGTGCTTCTCTGAGGTTGTTTTCAGTACACGGTACACGCTTTATTTTTGACCATGTGACTCAGGGCTTTTAAATTTAATTCCATTAATAAATAATGACAAAGCTCTCCTAAGTTTTTCAACTTATTTTGTGCTTGTTTACAGAAGCTGCAGCTGTTCTTTTTGCACTGTAGCTCAGCACCTGTTTGGATTTTGCAGGATAAATCTAACCTAATACTGATTTCAGTCTTTCATTTGGCAGTTAGGTAGTTTATTGACTTCACTGTACAGTTATATAAAATACCTCTACATTATCAAATTTAGCTGCAAAATATACTTTTGTCTAAGTGATGGCACGGTCAGCACTCATACAATGTCATCTCCACCTCTTGTACTTGGTGAGAGCTCATGAAATGTTTTTTATTTTGAGTCGATCTGAGTTTATACCCCAGTGGTTGACTCATCTTAGCCTGTTTGTCTCTTACTGAAGCCTGTACTGATGGAAGCCTGCCTCTAACAAACAGATCAAATTGGGTGCGGACCTTCTCTCTCCAAGCAAAGCTTTTACCCCGGCCGTGTACAGGGGTCTCCGTGGATTTTAGAAACACCGTAACCCGAGCCGTACATTCGTAGAAACCAGCAAAAAAAAACAGGCAGCCTCAAACACTTTCTTTTTCTACACTAATGGGACATCATACACACGGGTGAACAAAGCAAAAGCCTGGACGTCCAAAAACGTTCATGCTTTTACTGCCAAAGCTCAGCGAGCCACCACCTCTGACACACCATGATGACGTCCTCCTGAACAGTTTTTTCTGAACATCATAAAAAATAACCCAGCATGTCAATAAGTAAAATTGTCATTATTTCCAAATCAAATCAAATGTGTGTGCAGAAAGCAGTGTCTCACTTTAAGCTGTGGATTGTGGATTAAGTCTCTGATATTGATCTGTACAGTTGATCCTACACCTAAGACCGTTTGAGCCAAGAAAAGAGAGGCAGTAGAGAAGTGACGTGAAGAGTACTGCAGATAGGGAGAGAGAAAATGTAAAGGGATGTAAAATGCTAAAGCAAGTGAGGACAGCAGCGGGGTCGTCTGCAGGGCACCATATTGGTTGGAAGAGCAAGGAGGAGAATAAAATGTGGAGTCCAGTTTTAGCCTAATTTGGACACAACAGGCAGCTTTTCTTTTGATTCTGTCTGACAGAGAGAGGACACCACTCTCACAAAATCTGTCTCTGTACAGTACACGCTCCTGGTCCTGACCCCAGTTTCACCTTGACTAATGTCAAGCTCAATTTAATTGAAAAGAAATAACAGTAATTTTAACTGCGCATCAGACCAGCAAAATTGCTTATGTGTAAGCTTGGGACAAGCTTATATAAGATACTCCCTCATCGCCTCAACAACACACTCACCCTGCCCGCTCCACTTCCTTCCACACATTCATTCACATAAAAATTCACCAAACTTTTCTCCCACATGCAACATTTATCCTTCACATCTAAAATAGTGTTTCACAAATGGTTGTTGTTTGCAAATTGCAAATTGCAGGTACATCTGCAGGTCATACAGAGCTCTTGCATACTACTCATGCATAGGTCATAAATTATGAGTGAAAATAATTGATTTCATATTGCAAATCTCAGTTAGCTTGTTAAGCGTTGAATTCAGGGCTTCTCGTCTTTCCCTCGTTTACTGTATTAGTCAAGCTTAAAAAAATTATAATTTTAGGGCCTGTGAAAATTGTGAAAATTTTAAAGGGAGCATTTTACTGATTTTATACTTGATCCTCTCTTTATCTTTATTAGTTTGTTGTCTTTTTTTTGTCTCTTTCCTCTCTCCTTGGGCTTTCTGAGCATGTCTCGCTCCTTCCGGCTCAGTGTTTTTAACATTACTGGACCATTACTCTGTGTGTGTGTGTGTTTTTTTTTCCTCCTCTACTTCATTCTGTGCACTGTTGTGAAGTAGCTGTTGTGGATTGACAGGTGTGTCTCTGATGTGTCTCCCGCAGCCACTGCATCAATCAGATCCTGGAGAGCGTCAGTCACATCCACCAGCATGACATTGTGCACAGGGACCTCAAGGTGAGTTATTGTACACCAGTGGTGAATATTGGACACACATACACACACAGACATACAACACTGTGCTGTGAATGAAGATGAAAGACATTTGTGGAGCTTCACAACAGGTCGAAACACACACGAACGCATGAACACACGAACACACTTGCACAGACGTCATGCTGTGACGTTAAGCACAATTTAGGGGATGAGCGTCATCCCTCGCCTTATCTTCACCTGCTTTCTCTATTCCCGTCTTCCTCTTTCCTACGTCTACGCCCCCCATCCCTTTCCCCCTCTATCCCCCTCTTTTCTCTCCTTCCTTCTACTCTCTTTCCCTCTCCCCATTTTCCACCCCCCCCCCTCCTCCCTGCACTACCGAGGAGTGACGAAAGCAGACCAGCTGCTATTAATAGCAGGTCGGTGGGTGAGATGATGGCCAGTGACGATTTCCCCCGCAGCAACACCGTTCACCCCTGACAGAAACCAACATCACTCTGACCTCTTCAGCTGGGTTATTTCATTTCAATGAAATGGCAAATGAGGACTGCAAATTGAGCTGAGATTTAAACACCTGGATAATTGTGCCACATTGTTCTTTATTGCCGCTTCAGAGCCCTAAACTTTAATAGGTTACTTAACAATCTGGTCTATTACTTTTATGTGACAGAGCCAGATTAAACCATTACTCTGGGGTAAGTAGACAAGCGTAATTGGAAAATAAACAATATTTTTTTGTGTAAGAGCGGCGTAAATGGACTTGTGTTGCTTTTCATTGATTTTTTGCTTGGTAATGGATCTAGGTATCAAATAAACTTAGGGAGGGAAGAGCTTCAGAAAGACGATAATGATGATAGATGAGGGCAAAGAATGGACATGAATTACATTAGTCGTTAATGTACAACTCTCTTTTCATGTATTCAACTGAATCCATGCTACATGAGTACTTGTGAGCTCATCCCGTGCAGCCTCATTCAAAATGTATTTTAAATTCCATTCGAGATCCCAAAAGTTGCAGAAAATATCAAATATGTCCAGCTGAATTGAGGGAAAATATACTTAAAATGATGCAGAATATGCTGCATTTCCATATGATGGAATGAGGCAGAATAAACGTAATAGATTTGAATATTTCACACAGTTTAAACATCATAGTACTTTATATTACATTGCACGCTGTTAACAGAAGCTGCCCAAAATGATGTACAGTAAATACATTGTCCCTGTAATAGCTTTGGACGAGGAGCAGATGCACAATGCATCTCAAAGTTGTCAAACTGATGATTTTTCTGTCTCTAAAACTGGGAATACTGATTTTTTTTTACCACTTAAAGGCATCAGAAACTAACTGTGAACACAACATGGATATGTTATCACCTTTTAGTTTTTGAACAACAACGTCACAGTCTACAGAACGTTTTCATTGGAAGTGACAGTACATCAAGAGTTTGTAGAGACCAAACTAGACTAAACAAGACTAAAATTAAATGCTAATGCTACCCACTACTCTCTACACATTTAAATGGGAGCTATTTGCTCTCACCTCAAAATTTCTAAATTATTATGTCTATGCTGTGTCTATAGCTTGTGCTGCTGCCCCCAAGTGGCCCAAAAAATTCAATTAATGCTGTTTAAAGGTGGTAGTGTCTTATATTCTTGGTGAACTCCAGACATCTGAGGGCTAAAAAAAAAACAAAGCAACATCTGAGTTTATTTTATTTTATCCAGTAATGCCTCGCGGATAAAGCTGCCAAAAGTGACATCTGTATCAGAGGCGTAAAAAAATACTAATCATGCCAACAGAGTGTGCCACGGAGAGCTGTGACATCACGCACACACACCCGTCACATTTTTGCCTCCCCGTCATCTTGGGAGGGCGACTCGCTGAAGGGAAAACAAGAATTAGAGAGAAAGAGTTGAATGCTGTTGGCTGGTGGCAGGCTGGGTTGCCATGGTAACTGCAGGGTGAGGTCACCCGGCTGCTGCAGCGCCAGCGTAGGGACTCATTATGCCACCTCCCATCTATCTGTCTCTATCTGTCTCTCTCTCTTTTTTCTTGTGCTGCTTTCAGTCCGACTCTGTTGTCCCTGTGCAATTCCCCCCTTTTTCTCTCTCTCTCTTCTCTCTCCCATTGTTTCAGCTGAGCCCCATCGAGGGGGTGAAGAAGGAGGGATGGATAGATAGACAAGAGAGAGACTGACAGATGAGAAAAAACAGACCAAAAGCACAAAGACAGTTGGTGCAAAAGTGTCAGACATCCGCCTATCGGTCCACATTTGAGGCGATGAGGACGGCTAACTGCAAAGACATTTGCCCTCAAGGCGTACACACATCAGGTCCACCAGTTGTGACTTGTAGTCTAGAATGTGGAGCCACCACATTTTTAAAGAAAAAGATCTATTTTCTAAACAGCTCTTCCCTTTTTGGGTCACGGGGGGCTGCTGCGTCTTGTATTCACACCGATCCAGCAGGGCTGACACTCATGTCTTGTAAATCCCATTTCTGCTCGGCATTAACACGCCAGCTCGACCACCACAGTCGGTCCCTCGATAGTCTCCCAAAGCAACGCAGCTGGCCAGTATGGGCTTTCCTCTTTCCCCTCTCCCCCTTGCTGAGGAAGGGGTCGTCTATGGTTTTCTGACAGACAGTTTGAGATGGAGGGAGGAGGCGGTGTTTGGTGACCTTTCAGCTGGTTTATCTGGTTTCTTTTCTTAAAAACAAGGTCACACTCTACACACTGAATTTACACCTGGCTGCTCATTTCGATTGTATTACACTTGTAGTGTGTTATTTATGTGTTTACACCAGCATTAACATATGTACCCGCACATCCTGGATACTTAACCTTTACTATTCAATTCTACTTGGAGCGATTCACACTTAAAACATTTGCACAGTGAATCCAAAAACGAAGTACAAGCCTTTAAGAACAAGTATCTTGTCTAACCCAAAGAGATGCCTCTGTCAGAGATTTCCCACTCCTCATACAGATTTTGGAGCCCTTTGTTGTCAAAATAATAACACATAAGATGTCATGTAAAGTCTGGGAGTTTGTGGTGTAAAAGGTTTAGGGTGTATGTGCAACTGTGTGAAGGAAAACCAGTAAACCTGACAAAGAAATGGCAGAAATGAACATAAGAGTCAAACTCAGGACTTTTTTGTGTGGTGGTAACTCCAGGTAAACCCTATATTCTGAAGAAAAGCACATCACATGTTACATACAAAACAGCTGTGCAGCTATACTCAGCGTCTGACCTCGCGTGAAATTACACTTGACCTGACGTGTTTGAGCAAGTTAAGATAACTAAAGCACAGCTAATATGTCCTTATCTGTCCCGACTTTTTTTGCACCATCGTGTGATCGGAGGTGCAGTGTCAAAACGCTGCATTAAATCCTGTGACAGCTGACTGAAAAGGTCTTTCCTTTGGGGGAAGCCTTTGTAGCCCGTTTGAGCAAATCATGCCTCATTACTACTGTAGATGTCATCGTGCTCCTGCAGCTCACCCAGTCATGCAGACAGGCAGAACATTTCTTGAAGGAGGGCACATGCTTATTTCTTTTTTCCTTGATTAAATGTTCTTTTTTCCTCTTGTTGGTCATAACTGCGCTACAGTTTTTTTGTGCCATAGTTCAAGCATCATTGAGTTTATCCAAGGATAAATTTAACAGCCTGTTCTTATTGGATGACTGATTTTACTGGGAAGTAAAAAAAAAAAAAAAGATACACTCAAAGCTTCTCAAATACAATGATTTGCTTGTCTTTATTTCATTAAACACTGACAACCTTTGAGCTTTGGTCAAACAGAATATAAAACATTTGTCTCTAAATGTCTCTAAATGTTCCATTTGTCTGTATGTTTTAAAATTTTACAGAAATAAAATGCAGCCTAAAGGACTATTTGTTTCTGTGTGTTGCAGCCAGAGAACCTGCTGCTGGCCAGTAAGATGAAGGGAGCGGCGGTGAAGCTTGCAGACTTTGGTCTAGCCATCGAGGTGCAGGGGGACCAACAGGCATGGTTTGGTAAGAAATTAGACTCTACTGGCAATTAAACTTTACATTCAGGACAGCAGTGAACTGTTTTATTTAGTAAAAACACAAAAACAAAAAAAATGAACTGAACAAGAGGATGATAATGATGAATGGAAGTAAAAATTAAAATAAATAATGTCATTGTGCTCATTTATCTAAAAAAAAACACATGCACACTGAAAATAAAGCATTTTAGCCTTTTTGGAATGATGATACAGACATAAAAAAGATTACAAATCATGCAGCTATCATAAGAATACTGTGAATATTTAGTCATAATTCAAATGAGTTTGTTTGTGTTTTTTCAGGTTTTGCAGGAACTCCAGGGTATCTGTCCCCTGAAGTGTTGAGGAAGGACCCGTATGGAAAGCCAGTGGACATTTGGGCATGTGGTCAGTCAGTCAGAAATAACTTCCTCTTGCTGCATTTGTTTGTTCAGAAAATTTAATTAAGAAAAGTTTGCCTGTGAAAGTAAATTTCACTTTCTGTGTGTGGCAGGTGTGATCCTGTACATTTTGTTGGTGGGCTACCCTCCTTTCTGGGATGAGGACCAGCACAAACTGTACCAACAAATCAAGGCCGGTGCATATGATGTGAGTACTGTATAATATATCCAGTAAGTACGTAGTATCTGTACATGTGAGCTGCATGCGTGTTGTCTCTATGCAGCAGTTCAGTGCCAACACTGAACATGAGATAATGCAGAACAAGATGGTAAGATGGTCAAGCGAACGTGATCAATATGACTGCATGCTTAGTTACTATAAAGACACTGGATGTGACAAACTAAACAAAGCTATTTGTTAACGTGTTTCTCTGGGACTATCACATCAGCAAGACCCACAGTTTTGCTGTGTTAAAAATGGGTATACAAGTAGTTTATTAATAATCTAATTCTAAAGCTGATTTCTGTAACTACGCTGAACTGTCACATCGGACCTGAACACACAGCATTTACATTTTATGAGGTTATAGGTTTGATAAGATACAAGTGTTTGCAAACAGTTTATTTACACATCCAACAGACACAGAGAAACATTCACTCTCCTTTTAGCTCCGTCTTTGGTCTCCACCAACTATTAAGGGGAATAACTGGCTCTTTAGCTGCTAAATGCTCCACTGTGTTCACCAGCTAGTCTGAGATTTGGAGCTGTGCAGTCGAGCACTGCATTGAGATTGGGATCCTGAAGGAGCCAGTGCAAATTTGGCTGGAGAATGTGCTAAAAAAAAACACAATATAGGATGTTGGGGGATTGAAACTGTAGAATTCGTCACAATGTCTGGGGGAAAATATTGCTTTATTAATAATAAACACCATGTATATAGATTGGACATTAAGGAAGGTCTCTTACACATGAACCAGACTGAACCCAGGCCGGTAAACAGCGTTGCCATGGATACACATATGGCACAAGCCACGGTCGCTCAGTGTTTAAATGCAGGAGCTACATTATTACTGTTATTATCTCTTTATTAATACTACACAATAAAACGAAGATTTTTCCCTGCGGGACAGGACAACACACAAAATCAATGGGGCTCTTTTGTGCAGACAGGAGTGGTACACACATCACAGAGTGTGCAGTAATGGTCAGAAATCCAGCGGGAACGGGGTTAAGAAAACAGTCCCACACAGGGTTGTACTGTGCAGGTAGTGTGCAGGGAGTTTTTAGAGCTTTTTTCTGAAAACAGCTGCCTGCGATGGCTGAAAATACCAATGAAGGGGGAAAGTAAACCAAAGCAGTAAATTTCTGGGTTGTAAAAGTAAAATAAAAGAGCTGAAAGAGGCTGTAAAGCTCTGTAAAGCTGAGAGAAACCACAGAGCTGGATGATAATTGACTCAGTCTGTTACTGCACCTTTCACATTGAATGTATCCTAAATTCGTATTTAATTTAAATGACTGTGTTCAAATTATGGCTAGCACGAACAAATAAGCGACCTATACTTTCCTACAACAGCTCGAATGGTAAATTCAGTGTGATATCAATTTCCTCACCTCTCTATTTTCATACTTTTATTAATTCCAGTTATCCAGTTTTCTGTTCCAACCTCACAATCGATATAAAGCTGCTCAACAAACAACCCCACGTTTTTGCTTTTAATCATATTAAAAACACCAGGGGAAATCTTAAATTCATTGTAGCTTAAAATAATCTGAAGTGGAGGTGGAGAATGTGACTCTTGCTGTATTGGTGGAAGAGGGTTTTCATTCACTGGGGAAAGAGAGAAATTAGAAATAAAGTCTTGGCTTCCTCTGCCACTGCGGTAAATATTTGAGAATTTCCTGTATTCATTTGATCCATTATTAATATAAAAATATTGATCAGTGCAGCTTCGATAAAAGCCCTTTTCTTTTATGGAGCTCATATTTGCGGGCGATCCCAAGCGTATTCTGTCACAGCCTGGACCGATGAGGATGAGAGTTGCGATCTGCAGAGTAGGTTAGAGAGCTCCATCTGCGCTCATGAAACTTGAATTCTCATGCATAATATTAATCATAATTTGCGAGAATGAGGGGGGAAAAAACACAAGCACAGAGCCTCGAGATGAGCCCTGCAGGACACCTTCAGCTCAAGTCTCGTCAAATAAGACACTCTGAATGCTGTCGTGCAAGTAATTTAGAAATTTAATTTTAGTTTTTAATTGCTTGCAACTTGTTATTGTACGATTTTCATCTTGCTGTGGGAAAAAAAGGTAAGACACTATGAGAAAGCAATGGGCTTTATTTATCAGATCTTGTCATAGTCCTCTGAGAGATAGGAATTTATTACCCGTATTAATTTCCATAATTGGAAGCAACCACATCTAATGAATGTGCATAATATGAGCATTGATATGAAGTGACTGTGACAAGCGCTCGTAATAATGTGCACCATCATTGCTGTCATGCAGACACCTTGAATCTCATTTTCTTTTCTTTTTGTCATTAACTGACAACTGATGCTTTAATGTTAGAAGTACATGTCTCCTGACAACCTGCTTTGATTTTTAGTTTAAAACATTTTTGCTGCCACTTTAGCCTCCTTAGGTGGAGGGAAGAGTATGGATGAGGATTGTGCGAAGAAGTGCGCCGATTTAGAAAACTCAACCTGTCACGACTTTATGCAACAACTTCAAATCAGTCGGCTTTTCCCTCCAACACAGAATGAACAAATTATTTTTATTTCTTAAAGTCTTTACTAGTCATACCATCCAAAAGAAAGACAAATCATTGACCTATTCCCTGTATTGTTTGTATGCCAATACAAAATAAAATAAAAAATTTAATTATAAAATATAAAAAATCTTATACATACATTGACCAGCTTTTCTAACACCATTTTCAGTTGCATTGCACAGAAGTAAGCTTCAGTTTTCATTTAGTTTGCGGTCACTCTCTGAAGTTCTTGGTTTGGAACATTCCCTCTTTATTTCTGTTTGTAAAAAATTTTTTTTATTTATCTAGAAAATGTATTTAATGTTTTTCTTTCATTATTTCGCCACAACTTTCCTTGAGGCTCGTATAAATCCAACATAATGTCCACTGCTGCTGACCTCTGCTCCTGTGATTTCTAACTTAAAGCTATGAATGTTAAATCTTGCTGAAGAAAAATATTGGCAAATGATTAAAACAAGAGCAGTATCATCCCGTTTTGGATGAATTTATATGAGCGAATATGTGTTTAAGCCAGATAAAATGTTTAATGAAAGCACAGTAACAGTGATATATGTACGTTCTTAACATTTATTGCCCTCTGTCTCCCTCCTCCAGTTTCCCTCTCCAGAGTGGGACACAGTGACCCCCGAGGCCAAGAATCTGATCAATCAGATGTTAACGATTAACCCTGCCAAAAGGATCACTGCCGACCAGGCCCTCAAGCATCCCTGGGTCTGCGTAAGTCTCACTTTTTCTTTGCTCTTCCTCATCAAAAGAATTCTTTTTCAAGCGTGCAGGATCACTGGTGTGGACGTTCGTGCCATCGTCCTGCAAATTATGCCACATTTTCTTTTACACTCTACCTGATTTAAGCAGTCGTACACCTTTGGCGGGACACCATGACCAGGAGCTCGCACACGATCCAAGAGTTACATCATGAAATATGTTGTTCTTGGCACTGCTTTTCAAAACAACAACACCGTCGCATCCAGTAGCTCAGTGTGGACTGCTCAACACAGACACCTACATATTTGGTTTGAATGAAACACACTCAGAGATCTCACTTCATTTGTCTCACACTTGTTCAAGTCTACATGTAAGAGGTTAAAGCAACACTTCCATAAATGTATAATAGACTACTGTGTTCAAGGAAATGTGGTTCTGATTGGCTTTTGAGAAGAAACTTCTCATGTGAATCAAGCAGAGTAAATTCAGTTCTTGTAGTTGTAAACAAAACTTCATCTCATCATTTTTTTAATGGATGCACCTTGGAACCTATTTATGTTCGCAAACTTGTACCCTCAACTTTTCCTTTAAATCAAAGAGCTGGTGAAAAGAACATTAAGTTTTAAACTGACTTCAAATAAACTTTAATCGATTTAAAGTATGTCAGGTATAAGTATGTACTTATATCTACTAATGCATTCCTTAGTTTTCAGGACTCCTTGTCACTTATAATCGATCATATAGAAGTGAAAGCATCACCACCAACATGTAGTTACGCTGAAGTTATGTTTTATTCATAATGCTCTTTCCCTTCCTTTACATACAGCAACGCTCCACTGTGGCCTCCATGATGCATCGTCAAGAGACTGTGGAGTGTCTGCGCAAGTTCAACGCCAGGAGGAAACTTAAAGTGAGCATGAACACACGGATACACACACATACACCAAAGAAACACACATCTTTGTAATGCTGATATTTGTGTCTCTCCAGGGAGCGATCCTCACAACGATGCTGGTGTCCAGGAACTTTTCAGGTGAGCTTCGGCAGTGATGTCAATCAAGCGTCACGTGTCAAGAGGCGACCATTTAATTTGGGCCATGTACTTCAAACAGAGCCTGGTTCTGTTCATAATACCTTTTAACTGAAGTCATACAAAGAGCTACTTGGATGTAGAGAAACTGAGCACTTATGTGACAGAAAAAATGACTTTTCTGTCAGTATATGTAATAATAATGCTATTTCAGTTTGGCATTATACATTTAATGGGTAATCATTTTTTCCTGGCTTCATAGAGGCCCAGTGATTCGTATCGCTGTTGCTCTGCTACTTAACATCCTGCCTGAGATCTATCTTTTCTTTGGCCTGAATCTAGTTCCCTTAACTTTTTTTCCTCCCTGTTCACGGTTACTTGTCAGCTTTGTCTGCAGTTTTGATTTCTCGCTTCAGGGGTTTGGCTTGGATTTCCTCCTTGTAAGCATTTTGATCACTAAAACACAGGGAGCTTTTGATTGAACACCCAATTTGTGGGCTAGACGATGCCCTAGCAAGTTAATGCATTAATGCTATTGGCCCTGTGTTTATATGCCCTCTTGTTAGCAAAGCAGCTCCTGTGGATTACAGCCAAATACTCTCTGCTAGTCAAGATTGATGTAGACAGAAGAAAGCAGGCGGGCTAGACCTCTGAATTGCTTTCTACACAACTGCGGGGATGTTTATCAAGCGAACGTCCGCGGAAATAAGATGAATCATTTCGGGGCGCAGGTATTTTGGTGCTGAGAAGATTTCCCGTCTGCTCCATCGCTTCATCATAATAATAATAAAAAAAAAAAGAGTTACGTAGCAGAAATGCCTGCTCGATCCAAACGCTTTCTGAAAACGCGTGTGTTCATTCTTGTCTAATACTCTGAAGTCTTATTAAACTTCCATAAAATTAAGAGGCCTTTTGTCCCACATTGTGCCTCCACATTGAATCCCTCTCTGTCCGATAGTGGGACGGCAGCATACCAGCCCTGCCGCTACCACCAGCACGGCCGCAATGGCACAGGAAGGTACGTCTGCTTGAGGGGGTGTTGGAGTCGGGCACTGTCAACTTGGTACTCAGGCTATTGGCATGTGGCCTGAGCCTGCTTGAACCCCTCCACCTGCTGCCTGCTGCTACTGCACACTGATGGACCACTTTTGAATGGTCGTCATTGCACTGGGTCATCGTACACACACACAAACATGTAAATGGAAACCACAAACGAAGCTCAGCTCTTGACCTTTCAGTGCTGCTGCGTGTGTCGACGCTCTAATGAACAGAGCTCCCGTCCAGGACCGGCTATTTAATTTCCTGCGTCGAACACAACAGCCATTTAACTGACACCCAGCATGACCCCCTGACCTCCCTCCAACCACGGCAGCTGCCACCTAGCAAAGCTCTGTTTACACATTTACTCTGCATAAACACAACCGCTGCAGGCTGCATATCTCCGCAGCAGTACCATTTTAACCTTTTAGATTACAAATAGAAACAAGACACGGCAGCGTTCAGCCTCCACAACACCCTCCGTTTTGCCTCCTTTGAATTGGTCTGTGCAAACAGTACTCGGCTGATGCCCAGTCGATGCCTGCCTGTGCTCGCTGCAACCTTCCCTCAGCATGGCTCTGGCACTAACAGCCAGCCAAGCATGTGTATGAGCGCACAGTACAGTACGGTGCAGTACCTGCATGGGAAGCTGGATTAACGGAATGCACACTGTCCGTTGTATTTATATTTTTGTCTCCTCCTCCTTTCCTGCCTGCTCTGTTGTTTTTGTGTGGACAGACAAAACCACGAGGAACGTAAAGGCGTCAGTATGCTTCAGGTCAAACGCTTGTAGGACCGCCAAACAGCGTCTGAAGCCACCTCCACCCCCTACTATAAATTTTTAAAATATTTTTTTCCACTTTCCAAAATCTGTAGTCACCAACATTAAAATGACAGAAAATACATTTAAAAAGTTGATGAATCATATTTATATGCTAACATATTGGCCAATGGGCACATAAATTGATTTGGTAAATGTTTGATTACAGCTTTTATTGTTAGGTGTGACTAATGATGGCTATGAGGAGGTACCCAAACTGCTTTAACACAAAAAATGGGCCTATTTAGTTTATCTTATTTTACAAACACTTCAAAATAATTCATTGTAAGTGTCTTAATGGTGTAAAAGCAATCATGAAACATTAGAACATATTTAAGAATTTATTAAAAAAAATCTTAAATGCATATTTTCTTAGAATATTGACATTCCCACCTTTTATGGTCCACAAGTTTTTAACATAAGAAAATACTTAATAATGATGCTGTTATTTGTATACTGACAGTTTGTACAGGTTTCACTGTTAAAGTTGAATTGAAGAGATATTTATATGCTCCATTTTCCTCCACTGATGATGTGATCATCATGTGCTGCCCCTTTCTTTGATGACATGCTTTTAAACATTGACCCGACCAGTTTGTATGAAGCATACTGAACCCTTTACAGGTTAATATCAGTCACAGCTTTGTCTGCAGTTTTGTCACAAAACAAGATGAGGGAATACATGAATTATGGTTTGATCGTGGATACTGATAAGATTTATGCTTCTTATTCTGATCATTTAATTTCTTCACTTACTGGGTAAAACTGTTAAATAGAGTTTAAAAGCGAAGACCTTTGCAGAGGTGATGTCCTGAACTTTACGGTTTCAATCTCACTTTTTTAAGATAAAACCTTTGAAGTGGATGCTGCATGCCAGATGTGTTGATAATCCACAGTTACCGCATGAACTCACCACCTCTGTGAAAATGTTGAATGATGAAATGAACATGTAAAGTCCTCACAGGTTTTTTGTACCTGCAGTTGTCATCTTCAGTTTTCAGTTCAGATGTTAAGATGCAGATATTAAATACATTACTGTTTTCTTGCCTTCTTCATCGCCCTCCTTCCTACCTTTGTAAATGGAAGGTAAGGGAGGATCATTGTAACATGACTAACACATATGATAGTGTTTATAAAGTGTGTGCATTTGATTTTGTGTTTGTCTGAGTGCATGCATGTGGTTCATGTGTTTTTGTAAGTCTGTGTAAGTGTGGTTACAACCGTGTGGTCAGGTTTTCAGGTGCATGCACAAGATATTATGTCAGTATGATCGACGAAGGACAGTTTCACTTAACATGAAATGGTTCTTATTCACATACAGTGAGTGGTGTTTGACCTGCAGGGTAATTCCAGTGAATGGCAAAAATTTAGATTTTAGACTTTCTTCTCTGTTCTTGTACTTGTAAGTTGTGAAGTGTTTGCCATAAACTGTGTTTTTCTTGAAGAAACTAATTGATTTTAGTGTGAAACACAAACAACAGGTTGTGTTAGATAAAAAGCACCTCAGTGCACTAATTCACTCATTTGCTTCATTCATTACTTAATTCATTCATCCATTCAAATGAGCTCCCTGGACGCCTGCAGGAGGGAGGATTGTCCATAGAGGAAACACTTGATTTACTTTTACTTAATTACACTATTCTGAAAATTGTGTCGTTCTTCCTGGTTTTAGTGTTAACTATTTTAACTTTGTGAAAATAAAAAAGTGGTTAAAATATCTGTTGATATACAACCAAGAATATGTGTGGATTATATTATTATATGAGAACTATTCAAAATCTTTAATTCTCACTATCATCAATATCAAATTTCCTTTTAAACATTTGATTGCCCTGATTATCTCCAGTAAAATATACTTATCAGTGAGACCATCCCTCATAAGGCAGTTTAATTAATGTAAAATCACCTCAATGTAAAGACACCTCACCAGGTCTGATAAACCTTCATTAGTTCATCTTCCTTTAGTTTGTTCGGCTGACTGACTGACCCTCAGCCTCTGTTCTGTTTGTTGGACCATCACTTCTCAGGCTGTGCCCTTATAATCTTTTCTCTCTCTTTTTTTTCTTTAGCATGCAAAACCTTATTAAACAAAAAGTCGGACGGTGTGAAGGTAAGTTCTCTGACCAGTGACAGTTTTATTAACTTTACTGTTTCTGTCTCTGTTTCTCCTCTTCTGTCTTCTGTTGTCTCTTTTTGATCTGTCATCCTAACTAATGTCTATTAACATGTATCTTTGATATTATGAGTATATTTAAACACAGCATGTTCTTTAAATTGTATTAACCCTGTGCTCTGGTGCTTCTTTGTTTATTTTTAGGTCTATTAAATGTGATTTACTGATTTTTGTAGCTTAGGGTAAAGGATTGAAACAAAGTATAAGTCACAGCTTGATAATGTTTGAGTCAGGTGGGGCACAGGCAATGCATACATGAGATTAAAGTGAAAGTAAAAGACATGACAAAGACCAATAGGCTTTTAAAATGTTTGTTTTTTTACTGCCAGGCTTTTCTTTGATTCACAGGGAAACGAGCTACCATCACGTCTTGGTGCTCATTTTGTTTTGATGGACAGTCAGCGTCAATGCATGCAGTGAAGCGCCGCGATCGACAAGGGCCAAAATCAAAACTCCTATAACATACAGTGGCTTTATAAAGAACTAAACCCAACATTAAGCAAATAAATAAACTCTAAATCCTTAAGTCCTCCGTTAAAATGAACTCCTTTTACTCTTTTTGCAGCTCTTTTCTTTTTTAGTATCCCTTTGTCTCATCTTTCTCCCTGTGTAAGCTGTGCAGCTGTTTTGTTTTTCTCTCTTTCTCGGGATTAATCTAGCAGCTTCACTTTTTTTTACGGTTTTTGATCAGCTCCTTGTTTCCCTATGATCCCTTATTTTTTCCTCCTCCTTTCCATTGCTGTCTGTCAGAAAAGGAAGTCCAGCTCGAGTGTTTGTTTGATGGTGAGATCGGCTCTGTCGCTTCCGTTCATTTTTCAGTCTCTGTCTCTCTTCGTCTCTCCGAGGTCTTTTTCCCCTCCGTCCTCTTTGTTTCATTTGTTTTTTCTTTTTTTTTCTTTTGGGCAGACGTGCTTGAGGCTTCGTTTATGACAGTTTTCCGTCTTGTCCGATATCTGTTGGATTTCCCAGCTCCATCCAACATCCCTGCATCCCCTCCTGCCATAAGCGCCACCAAAACCATTTCAGCTTCTGAAAAATATATCACACACACACACACACACACACACACACACACACACACACAAACACACACACTCACAGTTACTCTCTTCTGATGTCTGACCCATCTGTCTATGGATAATTGCTTACTGACCAACATCTCTGACCACCACAGGAGTGAGGGACGTTTCAATCACTGTAAACATCAGTACTCAGCCATTTTCCCTTTTTTTCAATATTACATATTTATTGTGCCTTCATTATTATTATTTTTCCCTCTTCCTGTAAATAAAACAGCTGTCTTGGTTACCTGCAGATAATCCCTGCCACTTAACTTAACAGAGACAGTTAGGGGAGGTCAAGGAAATAAACATGATAAATTTAAGACAATTTTTGGCCTGTAAATCTTCTTGATTAGTCACACTTTAAAATGTTGTCTCAATTGATTAATGCAAAGCAATATTAATAGTTAAACTGACAAAAGAAGGCAAACCTTGCAAATGTCATAAGGAGCCATACAGGAAGACAAATGGAGTCTAAAATGGGCAAAATATTTATTAAAATCAGAAATCATGATGCATTTCAGCTGCAACTGTAGTATAAAGGTTTGCTAATCAGCCCTAATAAACTATTCTACTTATAAATAACTCAAAATGACTGTCTGAAGACATGAACTATCAGAGAAATCTCATGTTTTTACACGAGTCTAGTTTGGGGTCATCTTTGAGTGGGAAATTAATTCTGTGCTTTTTATCTCCTTGATTTTTTTCAGCAGTGCATGTCCTCTGTCAGTAAATATAAAAGAGAAGAACAAGACTACAGATTTGACATCCTGTAACATAGTTTTACCACTGTAGAAAATTAACAACACCACCAAAATCTTCCAGTAGTGACTTGGCCTACTTGTGCCTGTGGGTAAATTAGTGAAATATAGCCTGCATGTGTATATTTCTTGAAGGAACTGCAGTTTGCCTTTTTGGTCTCAGAGTTGCACATTAGTTTTTCTGTTAGAAGATGTTCCTAATAGGCCATGGAGAGAGCCAAGATTATTTTTTTTTTAAGTCACACCGGGGTATTGGCTCATCTCGGAGTTGTAGCAAAACAGCTGAAAAGCCTCCCAGCACTTTGCTCTTAACCTTTTATTGGCGTAATCCATTCGTCCACACCTCTTAACTTTCCTGTGGGAATACTGATTTGCATTCAAGAAGCTTCTCCTTCCCCTCCAGTTTTTCCCCTTCCCCTTTACATCTATAATCTGCAGCTAAAATCTGCACCTCTGTTTGCAGCACATTTTTATTCTGGCGTGTGAGCTCCATTAAAACAGGACCAAAATAAGTGTTTGAGTTTAGTATTACAAGATATCCTGACATTTATTTCTTACTGTGGTTTAAATGCCAAAAACACTAGAGCCTACATTTCCCATAATGCAGCCAATTCCATCTTTTTCGTCCCTGCCTGGTCAGTTCTCTTTTCTTTTTTTTTTTACTCCACAGCTGTACTCTGTAAAACATGTGGCCTCCAGTCCCACATTGAGACACCCTGATGAAATCATCTTGTTTTCTTCAGACTTGACAATAAAGATCCTACAGGGCTGCAGACATCTGATTTTACACATAATTTACCAGAATGATAACTGTCCTTTCTGTGTAAAATCCATCACTCTTTAATACGTAACAGACCATTCCTTGTAATTATCTGTGCATGAGGTTGGTTACAGAAATGACCACGATAAAATTATAAAGAATTTATTTGTTTTTATTTAAACACCTTGTAAATACTTCGTAATGCCTTTGGGTGAACTTAAAATGAATAATTTTTCCATTATATGAGATTTCCTGAGAGTGCAGCCAATTAATGTAACAATAAACTCATTATTGGTTTAATTAATGCTTAACCTGTTTATACTCTGGGTGCACCACATCAGTTGCAAGGAGAAATGTTAATTCAGTAAAACTATATCTAGCTCACAAAAGCTGCTGCTTTTTTGTTCCACATAAGAACCATTTTACCACAGGAATTTGTATTTTTTCAAATTCTTTCCTAATATTTATGTGTATTTTTTTATTGGCAAGTCAGCATTTAATTGAGGTTTGGATTATAGTAATAGTAATTATAATGCACTTTTGTGGGTCAAATAGGATTTATCGTTCTCTTTGAGCTGACTTTGCTTGAGTTAGAGGGAGATGACAACATGCAGTACATACTTTTGCACACACACTTTTCTCCAGAGAAACCTGTCATCAAGGCCTTTCACTGCATGCACAGACCTGGACTGGACTTTTCTTACTCTTTTACACATATTTTGGCTGTGTTGCAGCCAGTTCCTGGTGCTTGTTTTATACACAAATTTGTGATTTCTCTTTTTATCCCAGCAGAAAAATGCTGGGAAAATATTTCAAATCCAGTCTGAAAATATGTCCAATGTTTTAAAATGCATTTGCTGACTAACTCTTCTGTATCTTTTACTTTTTTTATTTTTAATGTTGTGCAATGTCTGCAAAAGGCTTACACCAGGACTTTAGACTCAAAGAGCCTTTCAGTCACTCAATACACAGCTTTATAATAGAAAAAAAAATACTCCTGTCAGTTGAACAAGTTAGGAAGTCAGTGCACTCACGTTATTGTTGGAGCATAATCTCTCTCTACAATCCTCTAATGATAAAAAGAGGGGTCATGTTGAGAGTTAAATCGATTATTTTGAAGCTACGTGCACAAAAGACATACAGGAAGATACAACAACACTTGCCCTTTTAAAGTGCACAAGGCAGCTAGGTGCAGGTGATCGATACAGATATTCAGATAAATCAGTTTAGCATTGAACCCTGCTCCCCAGATTGTGCACTTTTAAATCCTACTCACTCACAATATGTGGAATATTTGTTTTGGCTCTATTCCTGTTTTCCGACTAAGTTTCCCATAGGTGCTTTATGGCTTAGACCCAGTGGGAGCAGTGGGAGTCATTCTGTGTTGTGTTTCTTTGCCCCAGTCGCAGGGAAACAACAGTAAAAACAGTGTAGTAAGCAGCAGCAGCACCAAAGACAGCAGCATGTCATCTTCAGCACCAATGGTACCTCATCTCTATTTGGTTTCTCTCACGTTTGCTTTTTATGGCATCATTTCATGGTTTCCATCTTTTCAGTGTTTTGTTCTGTCTCCTCCTCATCTTTCGTTACATCCCACACGTTAAGTGAAATCTTCTTCTGTCCTCCGTCCTCTCTCTCTCGCCCTTCATCCTCTGCCTCTTTGCTTCTGTTCTCAACACAAACTGTGATGTTGGCAGTGGATTTGACGACTTTAAAACTGAATCGACTGGCTCGCGTATTTGAGTTGTCTCTCTCGGCTCGTGTTTTGCCCAGACCTCCTCGTGCGCGTGACATTTTTACCCAGTGCACAACACTGACAGGTAGACAAACGACTTTAATTTTGCGGCACAACAGCAGACGCTTCAATCAAGTTCTGCTCAGCCACGTCCTCGTGCTGACTCCTTTGTGAGTTCAACTGTCACCTGAGCCGTGCGCATGGTTTGTCTTTGAAGAAGAACGAGGGTTGTGGCAATATCTTGGAAAGCAGAGCTCAAAAACTCAAAGGTTGAACCTCTACTACATCAAAAGACGGCGTTCTGTAAATTACTCTTCACTATGTGAATTGTAAATGATGTTGACGTCTGAGTAAAACAGGAGCTGGAGTGGAGGGGTAACAGAGAAATCTTAATTGTGTGAGGATGCAGCCCCTGTCTTCATATAGGCAGTCCAGCAATATATACACAACAAACCTGAAATGTGGCCTGGCTTAATGAAAACATCTCTTCTTGGTAGTTGGTGCTTCAGTTTGATTTGTGGCCACTCAGAGGTGTGACAGAAATATTTATACTAGTGAGAATTTGTGAATTTAAAAACCTGATTTTTAATGGATTAATTGCTTAATTATATCCTTATATCTACATACAGAATCTAAGTTATAAAATTATTGGATGGTTAATCCAGATTGATGCAATAGCCATGGATGAACTAAATTATATGAATTATTAACAATAGTTCCAACAGTTTAAAATAATTCAGTGTTTTGGGAAATACATAAGCGAAATTGAAAACAGCATAGGAAGTCACTACTTGCTGCCAAAAAACTGGGGATTCAGGAAATAACGTACTGTAAAACCTCAATGTGTCCTTTTTCTACTTTGGTTTTTGTACAGATTAAACAGAACATAATATGTAAATCAGAATATTTAATTTGTGTATTTTTGGACAGAGCCAGGTTAGCTGTCCTTCTCTGCTAAGATAAGGTAAATGGCTGCTGGCGTAACTTCAGATTCACTTTAGAGATAAGAGAGTGGTATTGACGTCTCATCCACCTCTGCAGAAAAGTATACTTGATGCTCTTTGTATTCTACATAATGCCAGTGCTAAATTCTGCACGCAGAAAATGCAAGTGAGACAGAAAACTGAGGCACGATGTTTGGACGAGTTAAACATTTCCAGTCTAGATTCCTCATAATCAGGCCTTAAAATGGCCCTGAATTCTGTCTCATTTGTCACGAAAGGGGCTGCATGTTTTAAACTTGGTCGGGATCAGGACCTCGAGTGTGTGACTGACTGACTGACTGTTTTCCGAACGATGCAGTTTTTGGAGCTCTCGAATTGCTTTGTGCTGAATGTTTCTGTGGCAGGGTCAAGGCTGAGGAAGAGGAGAGGTCACACAAACACACAGTGATCGTGCTCGATGCCATTAATGACATTTCCGATGATACACATAGTTATTATAATTATTTTCTAACAAGCTTTATAGCAGCTCAGTTGATAAACATCAGTGTTCAGTTCAGTGCAATAAAGGATGCTTTGCTTAAGTAACAACCACTTTTGATCTGGGATAACTCTCCACTCAAATTCAGTACTGTGTTGCCAGCTCAAAATGTAATTCTTTTATGCTGACATGATTTGGTAAACAGGCCTTTATCATCATGACGATTATTGCTTTATAAAGGAGAGAACACATCACACTTCTGGTGCTTTTATGAAGGCTTCTTTGTTTAAACAAGTCAGCATAAGAAATAAAAATGTTAGCTGAGCCACTAGTGTTTTTATTGAGAGCTTGGAAGTGTAGTTCATTACTGGTTTTTTTTAGCAACACATGTATATTAGGGCTTAGATATTAAAGCAAACTACATTTTTAAATTGAGATGCTTTAATACAATATCTTCTAGTTGACATTACGACATAGCACAAGATCTGCGGTCACACTTAAATGCACAAAGAGTCACTCACAGCACCTCCTCCTCAGTTGTGGCCCTGAACGTGTGTTTAGCTAAAGTGTTTGTGGTGGTTTTCATCCATTCTGGAGACTCCGCAGTGATGCTGTAGTTCCACAGAGCAGGTGAATGGGGAACAGACACCGTCATCTATTTACTCGCCATAAATGCTCCACAGCCGCTGTGCTCTAGCTCCTGTGCTTTGTTTTGGTGTGCGCACATTGGTGTCTGTTTTGTTGTATGTTTGTCGCCATGGAATAAGTTGTTATTCCCTGGCATCTTCCCTGGTGCCTCCGCCGCCCCCCCCCCCCACCACCCTCACCCCCCACCCCCTCTCCCATCCCTTCCCTGCATGGTAAAGTGTCTCCTACCTCCCCCCAGGAAGCCCAGACAACTGTTGTACACAACCCAGCTGATGGCACCAAGGTAAGCCCTTCCTTCTCCCACAACTAGCCACCAGCCACTACTAACACAGGTAACATGTGGAGGATTTTCTCTAAATATACTCCGTACATCGATGTCAAAGCACCTATAACGTCTCTCTACGTTTCACTGTGCAGCTAATGTGAGCTGGGCTCTGTCAGCATGTCTCGATATTTCTCTTCCTGATTACCAGAAGGGATTTCACCGGAGAGCCGAATCCTGTGAACTCCCCGATTCTGGACGCAAACAGTTTCAGCTCCTGTTTGTAGGGAAGGTGCAGCTTCGTGGAGCCACTGGAATAAATGTCGAGCCTCAGTGGGTTATAATCAATAAATTAATTAACAAGTACATTGGGCTTTATAAATGATGCATGGATAACCTCGGATTTGTCCATCGATAACTATGTGGTTAATTTGTCTTTAAAGGAAGTTGATGCTTAAATTTTGAATATGGGAGCTCTAATTAGTTGTAATTAGCCCCACACATATCAGCCAGCCAATCAAAGCTCTTGTTTTTGCACTGTGTTTTGGAAATTTTACTATACTGCTTATTGGGCCTTTATATCCATAATCAAATGCAGATTTAATAAATCATTAAAAATACCCTCTTTTTAAAAATATTTCAGTCCAATCGAGTTCAGCTGATCAATTTGACTTTGACTTTAAACTAATTTCAAACCAAAACACACTCTATTGATTACATTTTCTCACATAACAGCAGCCAGTTTTGACTTATTGGGCCTTTTGTCTCAACTTTTCCCAACTTCTAAAAACTGCTGCTCTGACTAAATACCAATTATTTGATATTTATATATGATATAGTGATCATATTTGATCACTGAGTCACCCGCGTTTTTAATTGTAGTCCCTAAATGGCAGTTTAAACTATCACCTCATTAATTAAACATGTGGCCTTTGCTGTGTAATGTAGCACCGCTGCTTGTTTTCCCCTGAGTGTACAAAGCCAAATATAGTTTGTCTGACGCTGGCAGAGACGGCTCCTGATGTCGAAACCGGGCACCTCCACTATAAAACAGTGCAGAGAAATCCAGAGTTGATTGTGATAAAATACTGTAAACTTTTATAGTTATTCCAGTGGCACCATTCAGGATCTGTACAGCACCTCAGCTAATTTAAAATACATGATAATGAGAAAATCCTACACATACCGTCCTCAACAGCAGCACACTGATAACTTTATCTTTAAATTTTCATATCGGACTAAAATCGGGACCAGCTGTCGTGCTGCTTGTGCTGTCATGTTGGTGTAGAGGCTTGCAAAACACTAGTATCACTAGATTTTCTATTTCCAGCACTGTTACACAATTTCCTTCACGCTGACACTCTTTTTCACCAAAACACACACACACTCCTTCCTCTTAAAAAAAAAAATCAACACATGATTTTACGTAGCTCACACACTCTGTTGCTCTGGTGTGCGTGGCTTTCTGCGCCGCTGTCCCGGCTGGTTTGTGCTCCTGGGAGGGAGTCGTCCCATCTGTCCGTCTGGTTGTCCGTGTGTCAAAGTGTCCAAAGCCTCCTAACCCCCAATACCCCCCATCTCACTTAATTACACATTAAAAAAGCAATATTTGTGTTGCTATTTCTTTTCTCTCTTTTATCCATCTTTCTCTCTTTTATCCATCTTCCTCTCTTTCCATCTCTCTCGCTTTTTCGCCTCAACCCTTTCTGTCCGACAGGGCTCCACAGAGAGCTGTAATAACACAGAAGAGGAGGAGATGAAAGGTAGGAAAGGTACTTATCCAACTTTCACCTACTCTGCATGCCTGTTTTTGATCACTTGGCACATATCGTGTCCCTCTGTTGATCGGGTAGAGAGTCATTACATTACGGTATGTTTATGTTTGAGGGCAGGAGTTTCAGGCAAGTGTTCCACAACAAAGAGCTCCGATCAGGGTAACGGAGGCCCAAGATTCAGAAAATTTAGTGGTAGTTGAGAAACGACAGATGTCTTTGAGTATCACAGTAAGGACAAATGTGTAAAATACTGTGCGTCAGTGCTGCTATATCAAAGAATTGAGTTTTTCTGTTGTTTCTATGTCTTTTACAAACTGACAATACAGCAGTAGCGTGGTTAATATGAGACCCTTGTAACCAAACAGCGCCCCCTTTGTCCACTCGCTCATTTTAAGTTGCTCTGTTGCTTTTTCCAAGTCGTGTTCCACTTCACAGGATAGATCTTTGTCGACCAAAAATATGTGTATATGTGGTTTTGTTAGGTACAGCTGGGCAATAATTGAGGATCATCCTTCATTGATTTTCAGAGAAATTGAAATTTATTCGTTCTAACATAATTATATTCTTTTCAAGTTTTATATTGAAAGTACATTGAACAGGTGGGGTTTTGGACAAAGCAAGATGTCTCCTTTGGCTTCTGGAAAATGTGAAGGGTATTTTTCTCCCTCACCATTGTCTAGACACAACAATGAATGAATTAATCAAAAGAACAATCAGCTGATTAAGAGAAAATGAATATTCTCAGCCCGAGTGAAAAGATATCGGAGGTATGTGTTTCTCCGCTTTTTTGGAAGTTTATCAAGCCAAAATATCAAATAACGCAGCATGAAAAGCCTTTGTGGTGCTTGGGATAATCATCCCAAAACAATGTGATGATAAAGACATTTTTTATGTAAAGCCACTGTGTGTAAGATTTCTGGCTATAAATAAATCTCTCTGTGACAGACAGGAACAGCAGACATTCAGTAAGCAGACTGAGCAGAGAGTAATCACTCCATCACGCTTTTTAACCAGATGTTCTTATTTTTCTACTAACAAAAATATACAACTATAATGATGCTTTTATGCATAAAACTCTACATTTGCCGTCCATATGTGGGTGCCTGTGCCTCACTTTTTATTTGTTACTGTGCGTGAGTGTGTGCATGCCAGCATCACACGGCACTTAATCGCCTTGAGCCCGGGGATAACGCCTTAATGTTGTCAGGTGAATGAAGTAGGACAGAGCTACCTGCAGCTTTCCCTAAAAGAGTTAATCCAGTTACTTAATGCAGCTTTCTGTGGGTTTACCAGCATTCGATCTCATAGTGGATCATCTCTGACATGCAACCGAGAGGCTCGTTCCTGTTCTCTCTCCTGCCTTTCTCTCGGGCTGAGCGCGCTTGTTTGAAGTTCTGCTAAATGGCTGTAATGTAATTCCTCGTGCCTGATCTGAAACACAAGCTCAAACGCTGCTCGGATGCCTCGGCTTCTCAGTAAACAAAATCAGAGTGACGTTCTTAATCTTAACTCAGAGTCCAAAGGTCGACAGAGGAAAGGCCCCTGAGACGAAGCAGAGGTCGACATGCTGAGGCTACAGAAGAACGTGACCTTGCATATTCTGCAGCCTGTTGCACCAGCTGATCTTAAAATTGGTCTGAGTGTAAATTTACACTAAAATCCTCACTGATTAGGTCAACCATCTCTGCTTACGCAACATAACCAAGCTGACCACAATTAAAACATTATGTGATGATCTCTATGCGGCCTTGATGCTCGCGTATAAAGCTTCTTAAAGGTTGTTCACTTCAGAGTCCAGCTGATCTGACAGGTTTGGCTACATGAAGAGAGTTCATCAGGATATTTGTCTATTCATTTCTACAGTCTGAATCAGCTACCTTTGGGATTTGATTTATCTGCAGATTACTTACTGTTTTTATTTCCTACAGTCAAAGGAGACATTTTTAGATTTTTAGGATTGTCCAAAAGCCCAAAACCCAAAGATACTAAGTTTACGATCTAAAATAATGAGGCAAAGTAAATCTTCATATTTCATGAGTTGGTCAAATATTCCATTATTGGGTGAAAAAAAATCTTAAGAAGTTGCAGTTTGATTTTCTGTTGATCAACTTATCAGTTCACGGTGGTACTTTTGAAGTGTTTTGCCATTTAACAGACTGAACGATCAGTTAATTGAAAAGTAATTTCTAGCTGAACCTCTGAGTCCTCTCAGGCTCTGTCAGTGTGCACTGTATTTGTCTGTATTTGTGTGTTTCTCTTGTGATGGGCGCAGCGGCTGCCTGTGAGTCTGCTAGTACAGACAGTGCTGTGCTGAGCCAGTGCAGCACTGTTGAGGAACAGACCCAGACCCTGTGTCCTCGCTGCCCCCCACCCACCTGTAAGTCAGCAGCAGTTCACTGACTCAGCTCTCAGCTCTGACCTCTGTGTGCTGACCTTTTTGCCCTTCAACGACAAGTCTACTCTGCAAGCAAAACAAGACACTTTGGTGTTTAAAAGTCTTATTTCTCCTCCTCACACCAACTTGCTGCACTCGTTCCTCTCCTCCCTCCTGTGCTGCCATCTACTGGCACCCAGGCCTGACTGCAAGCTGCTCTTTCCAACGTTGATCTATATCGATGTGCTTTGTGCAGAATAAATGTTTAGTGTAAGTCGTCGTATGGCGTCTGAGCTTTTCTAAATATATCTTTCACTGGGATGACTGTACCTGCCTGCAGCTGCTCCCCTGCAGGAGGCTGCTAGCAGCCCCAGTGTCCCTCAGACCAGTCCAGCTCAGAGCTCCTGTCCTGAACCAGAGTCCGCTCTGTCGCCCCCCGCAGGCAGCAGCCGCAACCTGCAGCAGAGTAAGTGCCAGGCAGGCTGTGCAGTGCTCGTGCAAAGGCTCCCTGAAGCAGCGTTCAGACTGTCTGTTCGAACTTTCTGCGCCACCTGATGGCTGAAGGTTTGAAGACTTGGGGAAATAAACTGAACACAGACTTACATGCAGGCGTGGAGGATTTGCTAGCTGGCTTTTCTGGCTCAGCAGCTGCATGTCAGTTAAAAAGTGAACAAAACACTTTTAAAGTGGTTCGTCTCTGCTGGTTTATTCTCTTCTCAGTTTGAACTGGTGTTCAGTGTGTTTGCATGCAGTTTGTGTTTTTCTGGTTTGATGTTTGTAACAAAAAATTCTCAACTTTTAAGCCTCAATCTCTGAATTCCTGCTATAGTCAACTATTTACTTGCCTGATCCCAAATAACTGGGTTTTTTAAATGAACATAATTCTTTGTAGTGGATTTTATTGGTGTGTGTGTGTTTGTGTGTGTGCATGATGAAAGATTTTTGGTGTTGTGCCATTTGAGACAGGTTGTCTCATCTGAAGTTTGTATTTTAATGGTCTTCTAAAAAGTTTCGTAGGGCACATGTTGAGCTGCAATATCTTGATTTGAAAAAAAAAAAAAAAATTATGTTGTTGCACTTAAGTTGACCCGATTGAGCCATTTCTCACATGATTAGTCACTTCCTCTCAGTAGGTCAGTAGCAAGTAATTCACCCTTAGCATGTCCTGTTTGTGTGAGTGGTGTTTTTTTTATTTTTTTTATTTAGTTTATTTCTCAGAGGTTTACTGAACAGTATGGAGTTAAATTAATACTGTCACTAGAGATGTTTATTATCAAGTTATATTAGTAACTTTTTATTTTGAGAAAAATGAATTTTGCTATGAAGCACAAAGTCTTCATACTGACTGTTTTATGATAAATCTTATTGATTTTTGGAGTCCTTTTTGAAATAATCAAGTATGTTTTGGATGATACTGACAGTATTAATAGCGATCACAGTGGTAGTTCATGGGCACTGACGAACCTCACTCTGATCAGAGGGGGCGGTGCAGCTCCTGCCCAAAGGGAGTGTCCAAATGTCAGAGATTGTTTGCAGAAAAACACAAAAAGAAGCTTCTAAAAAACTGCTGCGCAACACTCAAATCTGATCTTATTCTACAAAAACTAAACTGCATGTTGTAGATTTTTAACTATAGTAGCTTTCATAGTGTTTATTAGTCTTTTAAATAAGTGTATTTCATAATAATTAAAAACCGTGATAGTCCAGAGCACTTCAGAAATGTGGGTGAAAAAAAAAAGATTTTTTCCATTGTTGGTTTTCTGGGTGAGGCCGTTAAATTATGTTGTTATAGATGCTTCATGAATGCTTCATGTTTCAGCATCAGATACTCTTGGTGCTGTGGTTAACATGCAGAGTGGACAGTGTGTTGTGTTTTTCTGCAAGGTGACTTCAAATGTCACTCGTCATGACCAGAGGCTTTGTCCACGTGATGAACTTATTTTCAAATGTCAGAGGCTTCTCGTGAGTTCTGGGAGAGCATGAGGGGCAGTAAATGTATGTTTAACTTTATCTGTAACCTCTTCTTCCTTCCTCTTCTTCCCTCTCTCTCTGTTTTCAGCTCGTAAACAGGAGATAATAAAGATGACAGAGCAGCTGATTGAAGCCATCAACAATGGGGATTTTGAGGCTTACACGTAAGTTTGAGAAACTTGTCATCTTTCAAGAGGCTTGTTTGGTCAGTTTTTTTGCCCATTTAAAACATTTTGTTGTCACTTGTAACACAAAAAAATTTTCTTGTAAAATGCTGATTTTCTGTGTCACATCTGTTTTGCATCATTCAGTCCTCCATCTTCACTGCAGGATAAATTCTTGAGGTAAACTTTATTTATGGTCGTGTTTTCCTCTGACAGGAGAATCTGTGACCCTGGACTGACTTCTTTTGAGCCAGAGGCTCTTGGAAACCTGGTGGAGGGGATGGACTTTCACAAGTTCTACTTTGAGAACCGTAAGTTGCACAGTGTTCCTCTTAAAGACTCAGTTTACCACAGTGTTCGATTGTTCTCTTTGAATTTACAGACACGCTGTAGTGGACATTTGGTGACAAGAGTTCAGTCTGAAATAAATGCCTTAATTATTGAATGAAAAGAAATGTATATTCTGAACTGTGCATTAAGAAATCAGAAATGGTCAAGTACCTCATTCAATTAAGACAAAAACATTGCATTTTTTAAAACTTTCTTCTCAAGCTTCAACTAATGTGCTGTTAGAAGACTCAGAAAAACAGCAAATATTGATCCAGCCAGACCCCTGAAAAGCCAAATACAGATAGATAGATAGATACTTTATTGATCCCCATGAGAAACTTACAGTGGATCTGTGACAGTTTTGCTTTAATATTTCACTGACTAAAAACTTCAGCTGCCGTTTCATCCCCTTAGAAATATCTGGTGTGGATATATCAGACAGTGATTTTAACCTTAAACTCTTCAGTGTGTAACAACCATTTATTTTGCTTCACAACTTTAAATGTTCAGACAGAGATTACAGTATTTAAACACACCTAATGTCTTGCTGAATTTTAGGAAAATAGGTGTAAAATGATGAGAGAAAAATAGAAAATGTTTATTCAAATGCATTAAATGTCAACTTGTAGGGATCAATTGATAAACTCATTTAACTTAATCAGTTGTCTTGACATGCTAAATGCTCTCAAACTTGGCTACACATGGATACCTGATGAGTCCATTTACAAACCGGCTGAACTGCTCACTTCCCTCCCTGACAGTGCTGAGTAAAAACAGCAAGCCGGTGCACACCACCATCCTCAACCCCCACGTTCACCTGATCGGCGAGGAGGCCGCCTGCATCGCCTACATCCGCCTGACGCAGTACATCGACAGCCAGGGCCGGCCGCGCTCCTGCCAGTCGGAGGAGACGCGCGTGTGGCACCGCCGCGACGCCAAATGGCTCAACGTGCACTTCCACTGCTCAGGAGCACCGGCCGCACCGCTGCAGTGAACTGACCCCCCAGGCCCAGGTGAGGTGATAACACAGCACCATGATGGAGATCTGAACAGGATTATGCTGCCTGCAATGTTTAAGGTCGGCCGTAAAAACTCTTTGCGCAGGTTACCGTATTTTCCAGACTATAAGGCTCACTTAAAAGCCTTAAATTTTCTCAAAAATCGACAGTGTGCTTTATAATCCGGTGAACTTGTGTATGAATTCTGGTTGTGCTTACTGACCTCGAACCGATTTTATGTGGTACACGGCACTCAAAACTCTGTCAAAATGTTT
>JBAJHX010000033.1:18306546-18322204 GCA_037176925.1 Amniataba percoides
TATATATCATATTATTGGATAGTTAATTGGTCCATTAAGGTGTGCATTACTTTAATGTCCTTGTGATCAAAAAAGTTTTATCTTAACTTATGATAATACATTTATACATTTTTTTTATTTTATGTTTTAGGAATTTTAATCTGCAAAGTAATTAAAAACTTGAACTATCAAATACATGCAGTGGTACATACAAGTAGCTTGTTGTATGAAATGTAAATACTTCTAGTTTACTAAAGTGCAATTTTGAGGTACTTCACTGATTTTAATGCAGTATTGTTCACAAAAATAGTTAATTTACCTGTTAATCTTCTGCTCTTATGTGAGGATGTAAAGAAATGTGTGTTTTCATACCTGAGTAATGGTGAGGTCTTTCCATCCTTCAGGCAGGACGTGGTATCTTCATCCGTGGTCACCAACAACACGCCTGCCATCATGGACGTGATGCAGAGAGATGATGGTCTCCAAAATATAGTGATGAAAAATGTTTCTGCTCAAGCTGAGAGGGGAAAAAGTAAGAATTTGAAGCTCCTCACAGATACTGCACATCTACACATCTGTGTTTTTTTTTCATGTTGGAGGCCCTGCAAACCCTCACAGGTGTTTTCACTCATTCTGGATGATTTGACCCGTTTAGTTTAGAGTAGTGCACGATTAAGCAAGGACTCACACAGTGTCACACAGAAGAATGAGAGTCCATTAAGTAATCCTAACAGGTATAACAAGAGACAGCAGGAGATGGAGAACACCCACACAGCCCTGACAGTCAGCCACGGTGACTGAAAACACCTGTGTGGGTGGATCATTGTGCAGTAAAAGCTTTAAGCAACATTTTCTTTTCCAGAGCAGAGAATTTCACTTCAAGGTAAAGCAGTTCTGCAAAAAAAAGAAAAATCTTTTTTGCAGAATTGCTTTGTGTTAAAATGACTGCATATTTATATTCAAAGGTCTTGGGCAATTACTCAAGTTTGAACATGAAAAATCATGTAATACAAACAGTCTGATCGAGGTTTCAGCGGCCAAGATGTCAATATCTACTGCATCTGATCATTTTATTGTCAACTCGTTATGTTACGGGAGTACAATTCTAAAATGGTGATATTTTCTTAAGTATTTTGCATTAGTTGGGATGTGTTATCAACCTCCTTTTCCATATGAGGCCACCAGAACATAAGAAACACCTCTTGATATATAACGAACAGCATGCTGGCCTCAAATATGAGACATAGAGATGTAAGTGGAGATATACCAAATAACCTGGTGTATGATATAATTTGCTGCAATCCTTCTAAAATGGTTGATGCAGTAAAGATTTAACTATAACAAAAAGGAAATTCTAAAACATTTCTTTTAGAAAGGGAACGTCGAAGTAGACTTAGTGCAACGTTGAGAGTAAAGAAGGAAAAGGTGAAGTTTTCTTTCTCCCACCACCTTGTACCGGTGCGCAGGTTCCTGAAAACACCACGGACATTCGTGTCTGCATGTTCAGTCATGAAAGAAAAACAAAACGGAGCACGCAGTAGTCTTGATGAATTTTAATTACATCAAATGGATTTATGTAAAAGTGGAAAAGGAGGAAAACACTGGGTCTCATCATCACCGTCATGTTCAACACAGCAACAGAAATCTGCACAGGTTTCGTGGGTACGGGGTCGATTACAGGTCACCTATACTCCAGTCAGATATCCAACAGCTCCTCAACCTCTCAGGAAGCAGATACACGATACTGTGACGGCGGCGGGACGTTAATGGACTGCGAGTGTGCTTTTACTGTTATTTTCCATTTCAGAGCAGGATGGGAAGCGATAAATGAGATCGGTCGATGACGTGTGGTGATATATGCGTTAAGGTGAGAGTTCGGGGCGTCTGTCCGTGGTGGCACAGGCCAACTGTCATATAGGTGACCTGAAACACTCCCATCAATTCATCTCTCTCTCTCTATCACTCGCTCTCAGATCACACAACCTTCACTCGTGATTGGCAGGCGACAGGCGCCGATCACACAGCTGTCATGGCTTACTGTCCAAGTCCATTTGGCATTCCTGCGAGTTAAATCCCCACTGAACACTGTCCTCCTCTTTGATTGGATTAAAGGAAGTGGGGTGATTGGCTGATTGATTGCTCCATGCAGATTGTGATTCTTCGGTCGGACAGCAGGTCGACTCGGGAGGCGTCCGGTGCTGACATGCTTTGAAAAAAGGTCTTGTAACGAGTCATCGCTTGTGCATGCTGCCCGTTCACAGAAAGACTTTATGATCATGGCGCTGGGCAGAAGAAGGTCCGGCTGACTTTGAAGTTGCAAACAAGATCCCAAAATGGAGTCATCAGTCTGGTTTAAGATCGCCCCGTTGGGCTGTTGTGTGAACATTGGCACTTTAATCTTTAATCCGCAGAGGATAGTGCACATCTAGAAGTCTGTCACACTGAAGGACACATGGCAGTGCAGTCTGCCACAGCTGTAGTCTTTTTAGAAAAAAAAAAAAACAAGAAAAAAAAAAAACACATCTCCGCAACATTTTCTAGTATTTTTCTGCTGTTTCCTTGATTCAAGGAAGAAAAATAAAACAGAGAAGGAAGCCACTTTTCTCTACTGAAGTGTTCTGGGTTAAAAAACAAAAAACAAAACATAAAACAAAAAGGGAAGAAAAAGCAAACAGGGATATACAATCTTTTCTCACTGTAGACGGTTTCAGCAGATTAACTCTACCAGGCTTCAGACACACAGCTCCAAGGCCACCTTTCTCTCTGAGTCCCAGGCAAGCAAAGAGGAGTGGAAAGAGTAAGAAGAGAAAGAAGAGGAAAGAGGAAGCAGATTAGAAAACAGAGAGGCAAAGTCGAAAGACAGAAAAAGAGAACAAAACACAGAAAGAAAAAAAAGGGAGAGAGAAGAAAAAGTAAAGTTAAAGTGGGAAACTGTATCAGTGATGTACAGAAGGAGACAGAAGGAAGCAGCCAGCCTGGATCTACATGCATTTTCAGGGGAACGAGAAGGGGGGGGGAGGATTTCAGCGCTACACCGAAGCCATGCAGCAACAACAAGCAGCCTGAAAACAGCAAAGGGACTATTTTTTTTCCATTTCCACCAGCAGGAAACACTCAGCAATCACCTTCACCAACAACACAGCGAGCATCATGGAGGAGGGACACGGTCCTCGTGTTTGTGGGGACAAAAACAGCGTTGGACCACTCAGAGCAACACGGTTAAAGCGGCCCATATGCCATGCAGACCAGGGTCCCGTCAGGGTCGGTGAACAGGCGTTTGGCACCACGGGGACAGTGGGGCGACAAACAGGACAGTGAGAAGGGAGGAAGGGGGGGTTGGGGGGGTGGCTTAGAGAAGCAGGGGAAGCAAGTGCACGGCAGGATGGACGACATCTGTTACACCATGTTTTGGGTTCCCATGGAGACAAGACCGAACCCCCCCGCCCTCCCTCCCCAATCCCTGTTCCTCCCGCTCGAGCAGCACTCACTCACCACGCGCTCACAGCATGGTAGCAGACAGACGAGGGTGGGGGGGGCGGGGTTTAGCAGCTTTGCTGCGGCTCCCCGCTCCTGCTTTTAGACTTTCTGCCCTCCACATCTGTAGGACAAAGGCAATGTTTATGTTACATCTGTAGTCAGTGACACGAACATTTTTACTTACTTTACGCCTGCATGTTCTGCAGATTAAGATAAATATAATAAAGCAACTTCAAAACAGCAAGTACTGAATACAAAAGCAGAAATAAATAAGGATCTACAGGCGGACAGTACTACGAGTATTGGCACAGAAAGCAGTGCTCGTCTTTGATTATAACTTAATGACTATATCAACCTGTACAAGATGTTGTCAGTCTGAAACACAAAATCAAATATCCATTCTCAAGTCGTGGTGCGTAAAGTCGGGATGTGTAAATAAAAGTTTTCAAATGCCAAAAGAAATGATGTTAGCTTCCTTCACAAAACAATCTGCCCACTGAAAACTCAACTTGCTTTATCGCTGCCTAAAACTAAAATACCAAACTCCGCTACCTTCGTTTTTCAACTTTTCACTGAACCAACTGCACCTTCCCCTCAGATCGTTTTGGGAATGAAGCTTCATCATTTTGTCACCAGCCCAAGAGGTCAGTTAGGACAGAGCCAATGCCCCAGTTAATATATATATATATACATATAATAAAAGAAAATACAGAAAAGGGTGTCAAAAGTACAAAAACACCATCGATAGAAAAAAAAAACCAAAATAAACATGACAACCATTTTGATCACACCAATCAAAATGAGCGTTTCAGGGTGGACAGAACGAAGCCGTGCAATTTAGTGGATGATGCAAACGAGTTAAAGCGGTCGGGGGGGGGAAGGACAGTCCTCTAAACATCAAAACATCATAGTGAACAGAGAGTGAAGAGTGAACCTATTATCTGACACACTGAACATTTTGAACTTGAGTTGGTAAAGAAATTTGCACCATTTCTGACATTAACATGTTTCCTTAATGGATCCTGGTGACCAATTAACTGAATCTCTAATATTTCTACTCACTGGTAACCTAAGAAAAAAATAAACCTAAAACTGCAGATAATAGTATAATGTTAGCAAAGGAAATGGGTGAGGAAACAATAATATGATAAAGGCTGTTGGACGGAAGAACATTTCCCACAAATCCCACCAAAGAGAAAAGAACAGGGCAGGAAAACAAAAGAAAAACAAAAAAAACAGCGAGTCACCAATCAGCACCATGGCAAACAGAAAAGAACGAAACAAATGCACCACACACAGACAGATAGTGCTCCAATAAATACATGCAAAGGCCGAGGATTTGTCGTTTCTCCATCCTTTCATTCCCCCCTCTTTTAAGTCAAAAGATCAGCGAGCCAGAACCTCCCTCGTCTTTCACACACACCCGTACTCGTACCACAGAGACTGGTTGTCCTCTGGGCTCAGTGACTGGTCCGAATTATTCACACTCTTGGCGTCGACCCCGTCGTTATACTCTTTGAGGCTGGCGGGACTAGCTCTCATCTGGCCGTTTGATTGGCTGTGAGGCGCCTGGTTTTGGTTGGGGACGTGGTTCGGGACAGGGTGCGCTTTATTTGTGACGGGAGGCCCGCTGATGTTGCTGACTAGGGTGGGGTTCAGAGACAGGAAGGGGAGGTTTTTGCCCGCAGACTCGCTAAAGATGGAGTCCATGAACACCGACTCTACGGTGAAGGAGGGGCCGAGGAAAGACTCGAGGGTGGAGAGGTCGGGATCCTCCAAACTATGGCAAGGTAAGCTGAGTGACTTGGGCATGGGGGTGGTGGTGGTGGTGAGGGGTCCCTTTAGGTTGGTGCTGTTGGGGTGGTACTCACTGGGCGTAGGCTGGGAGCGCACCCCAGCCTTGGTGGGAGCGACAGGAGGAGAAGCGTCGACGGACACGGGCTGCCGGTTGTCTTTGGAGAGCAGGTCGTGGATGCTGGTGCGCCGCGTGGTGCCCTCGGCGGTGGAGATGACGCTGCTGGCGCGGGGCAGCGTGGAGGAGGCGGAGTCCAGGCGCTCGGAGACAGACGTGGCTTTGGCCTGCGAGGAGAGGCTGGAGCGGATCGGCACGGAGCCCTTCACGCGGGTGCTCTCCGCCTTGCGCAGGGTCGGGCGGCCCGGCTGTCCAGCGGACCTTGGCGGGCGGTCGGAGCTGACCGGCGCCGCCTTTCCACTGGAGGAGCGCAAAATGCCCCGACCCTTTGTGGCAGTGCGCTCTTTCTGCACGTGCTCAGAGGACGTGGAGAGGCAAGGAGAGTCTACAGTGAGGTTCTCCTGACTGCCAGACTGCAGAAAACAAAGAAACAAACATCAAGTACATTAAATCATCCTGCATTGCTTTCATATGAAGGTGTTATCTTTATGTGAAATTCTATACAAAAACTAATGTGTGATGATCATGTTTAACATCCCCTTGAGTCCTGACAATCATCTAGAATCAGATAAACTGATTGAGAGCTGAATTTATGAGCATTAGGATTAGTATATTAATATAAAATTAATCTGAATACTCTTAGAAATTCAGGATTTGCTGCTTTTCTCCACCAACCTCTGACCAGCATCATAACACAGTTAGAGGCCTCACCTCTGCGGGATCAATACCCTCGTCCAGGAACTGCTGCAGGGAGAGCACCTCGTTGGATGGGGACCCCGTCTTCCTGATCGCGGTCTGGCCGGGGCTGCTCGCGGTGGCGGACGGGTCGAGCGACCTGCGCAGCTGCAGGGGACTCTGGTGCGAGGAGCGCGAGGAGGTGGGCTGCTGCACGGGGCTGCTGCCGCTGCTGGACCACACCTCCTGGTCCAGGCTGAGGCTGAACTCCCCGCTGCTCTCGCTGTGAGGTCTGCTGAGGCTGCCGTTCAACGTGCCTGTAGGGGGAGCCGGTGATCAGAGCGGTAATCTGTGATCTTTACTGATCTTTAATCCCTCACTGTTAGAAACTCCATTAATATTAATAAGCCACCATTCTACTACACTGCCCACATTTTCGCAATATAGCAGCTGATTTAAAAACAAAATGTATATTCAAATGTCATATTCTTTTGCTGTGTGAGATGTAAGCTTAATATGCCTGATAGCTCATTTTTAAAACTGTCCTTCCTTCACTGATGACTACAAACACATCAAATACTGCATCGAATCATCCTAGTATATCGATTTTGAAGACAAGCCCACTTGATCCAGCTCTCACAGGAGGACACACTGAAATAGGATTAATAAAAAGGCATGAGAGGAAAAGAAAGGGAGCAAAGGAGGAAGACGAGAGGGGTTAGTTAGCTGAGAGGATGAAGAGAAAGGAGGGGTGGGGGTTAAGGGAAGGAGGAGCATACCTTTGCCCTCCAGAGGAGAAGTGAGGTGGGAGTTATTGTTACTATTACTACTGGTGGTCCTGTTGCTATGGAGACTGGTGGGTCTGGAGGCTGGGTAAGGGACAAGAGGGAAGACACACACACACAAGCACGCACAGTTAGGATATATATATGTATAAATGCACAACGCTTAACATGAATCCACACAAGCATGCACTGACACAAAGAGTAACACGTAGGTGCACGCTAACAGTCTGACGGAGCGTCTCCCGCCGCGGCAGCAGATGGCACATGCCAGGCAGGCGGGCAGGAAGGGTGGCTCGGTGCCAGGCTGCAGCCCCAATATGTCCAGTCGCTAAACAAAGCAACGGAGAGGGCAGGGGCGTCTAAATCCAAGGACCAACCCACCTTTAGAGAGAAAGGGGGGACTGATAGAGACAGTATTGAATAACAGAGGACAATAGAGTAAGGAAAGATGTATAAATAGTGATAAAAAGAAAGAAAACGGGAGGATTTTGTGCTTCGTGTGTAACCAAAGATTGGGTATTGTGAAAAGAAAGGACAGATAAGTAGTGGTGACAACGTGACCTTGCTTGACCGTGTTCGTAGGGGCAGTCTCAGCTGGAAACCAGGGACCGTGAAATCATTTCAAACTGGTTTTCAGGACAGGGGCGACACCAAATTTGAATTTAAAATGAACAATCACATCGCTGATCACTGTCACAGTTCTCATCGTGTCTAGAAAACCAGCCCGGGGTGGGATTCAGTGTCGGGTAGTTGCCACTTACTGCAGATGCTACAGGGCACTCTGCACATTACGCTGAGCTCAACAGGGGAAGGAGACAGACCCTGAGCGCTGCTATACACTCGCAGGCCTGATAAAAACACACACACACACACACAAACAACTCAACACACCCTTGGTCATGACATCGCACTGCTGCAAAACAAGCACTTTAATTTCTCTTAATGGTTCTAAAGGTGGATAGAAACATGAAATGAAATTGAGAAAATGTTGGGCAGCCATAAAAGTTGGAGAAAAAAAAATCAATAACATCTCCAGAAGATGACCTATTGGCTGATGCATTATAAGCAATATCCGGCGTGTGAGTGAGAGCCAGTTTCCTCCAGCCATTATGGAGACGTACTGGGAAATGGGCCTCCTAACAATGTATTGGATTTTATAAGTGCATTCTGGGAACTCATCAACTAAAGTAGAGTCCAGGTTGGGCACTAATGCTACGCCAACATCCCGGAGAACCAGCAGAATGACCTGTTGAGACTTTAGGTTACTTTAAAAGGAACTCCTGGAAGATTAACAGGTAGAAAATGCACTGAAACTAATTAAATCATTTTCAGAGAGACGTGGTGCTGATGGTGCTTGGGTGTAGATGTAGCTGAAGTCCATGAATGTGTGTCAGTGGTTTGGTGGCTGTTTAACAAATAGGTCATCTACATCAGAGCGGCGCTGAACTGATGAAGAGTTGCCTGGCCGCAGATTAACTGCCCTGGATAACGTCCTAAAGCCTGAATTAGAGTCAATCCTACTTTCAATGGAGGCTCATCTCTCTCTCGCTCTCTTGCTCATAAAAATTGCTTTTCCAACTGTAGATCAGGCTTAATCGAAGTGCAGGAAGGCAGCCCAAAGATTAGCAGTGGGACTGCTGAGGACATGACCTGCTTTTTTTGGGGGGCTTTTCAGACTTTTCTCATTTAAAAGGCCTTCAAAAGTCTGGCTGGTGCAGAGAGACTGCTGCAGTCACCCGTTCTTTTTCTTTTTCATTTGACACGTCTACAGTTTGATGCTGATTTCAAGTCTTACCTTGACTCTTGGGGTCATCAAAGGAGCCGGCAACATCCTCACAGGAGACATTATCTGCTGAGACACAGAGGACAGTGATGCTACGGCTGATTCAACATGCCTGATTTTCCTTCCCTCATAAAAATAACCAGAATCACTCCTGACCTTTGACCTGAAGGCGGTGCTTGGCCCTGCTGTGTCCTGCGGTGGGCAGGGTGAGGGCGGCGCAGTCGATGGCGTTGGTGGAGAAGGCGAGCTCCTTCATGCGCTGCCCGCTGCGCCTGCTGCTGCCGCCGTCTCCGGCCTCAGTGCCGTCAAGGTTCTCGATGCTGCCCGCCCACTGAGCCCCGGGACCGCCCACCACGGCCATCGTCTGCAGCAGGTCATTCATGGCTGCACGGACGGACGGAGGGAAATGAAATTACACATTTAATCACATCATGTCTTGTTTAAAGTTGTCACCCTAAAGAGTCTACATAAAGCTGCTATTTTAACATTGTGTCAGAGACATTTTGTATCCCCTCAGACAAAGAGAGATACAAAATGGCTTACATGAACACACTAGTTCTGCAAGTTGCTGAAGCCTGAAACACTACCTCCCTAATCTGTTTATTTTTAGTTCAGAGCCTTAATGTAGTAGCCTGATAAAGGACAAGACTTATCTAACAGGAAGCAGAGAATAACACTTTTTGCTGAAGCCCTGATCAAAATAATCATTAGTTCTACCTCAATATTCAATACATTTGTCTTGTAGTAAAGAGCTAAATCAATTGAATTCAAGGCACATGCAGGCATTCGGTATGATAAAACAATTAAAAAAAAAAAAATCAATCACAAAGTGCATAAAGACGGCAGCTGCAGTGTTTGCGATCCTTCACTACCTGCTCAATTTCAGTCAGATACTTTTTGGAGTCAGGTGATGCATCAACATTAAGAGGCCGCTGTCTTTATGCACTTTGTTTACTGAGCCGTATGCAACGGTAGAGAAAAACGAAGGCATGCACAGCTGCTCCGAGCAGCGGCAATCCTGCGCACGAAAGATCAGAGCGAAAATCAGAACGAGGCAAGTCCATGTCAGCAGAATTAGATCTGAAATGCAGCACACTGACAGAGGAAGAGAGAGAGAGAGGGAGAGAGAGACAGAGAGAGAGAGAGACAGGGAGAGAGAGAGACAGAGAGAGTAAAGGCTCCATTTCAAGTCCTCCATGGTGAGTGAGAGTGGCGGCGATCAGGCGGTCGGTGATTTCTTTTTGCCATGCTGTAATCAAAGATGGATGCAAACAAACCACAGGCGCATGAAAGGCAAACCTGCAGTCTCTCCAACCCTCTCTCTCACACTCACACACACACAAACACACACAAACAGCCTTTCATTCAAGATACACACAAATAAAGATGAAACCACAGAGCACATGACACAGCTGCCCGATAAGTTGCCCGTTGCATAGTGACTCCCACAATCACTAAAGCTTTGGTGAATGACACTGAAAAATCAAAGTGCATCACACTACAAGACAGATCTATCAGAAAAAGTAGCTCCTCCTGTCATCCTTTTTTTTTCATTTTCTGTGACATTTACGCTCATTTTCAATTGCACATCTTTGTATTAAAGACAGAGTTAGTGAAGTTTGTGTTACTCTTTCATCTAATGGTGAGGACACTACGTAAGTGACAGCGTAGTGACACTGGTAAGTGACACTACGCTGGTGAAAGCTGACAAACGCTAAGAGAAGATGCTCTATAGGAGGGAGTGGAGACGGCAGACGCAGAGCGGAGGAGGTGATGGGAGGGGTGGATGGGGGGCAACTAGGAAAAAAATGATAAAGGACGAGTCGCTGATGTCACCAGACGCAGCATGGGGGTGCAGTGACTTAAACTTGTGCAGATGTCTCTAAAATAAAGATAACATCACCACTGTTATTAAATATAAATGGAAAACAGTCTCAATCTAATGACTGCAGATCTGGTTTGAGAGCTGCGGCTGCAACCTGGAACTGCCACACTGTCGCTGTCACACCCCCCAACACTGCAGCCACCGTGAAATCAGTGACAGCTCCTTCTTTGTTTCTCCTAGTGCGGCGATGAGAGGCAAAGGAGGCGGAGGAAGAGCTAGCGTGGCGGCTAACGGAGGTCTTACACATGGAGCGCCGGTAGATGGCCTTGGCCTTGTCTTTGTCCTTGGATCTGTTCCTCATGAAAGGCAACCTTTTTATAGCTGTCAGAGCGCAGCCAGAGACAGACAGACAGACAGACAGACAGACAGACAGACAGACAGGGGAGGGAGAGCGACAGAACGTGCCCGAGGGAGGTGGAGGAAAAGAAAACAAAAAGAAAACAAAAAAAAAAAAAAAAGGAGGGCAGAACAGAGGGATGTGGTTAACGTTTTCAGAGAGAGAGCCAGGGGAGAGGTACAAAGAGAGCCCCCGGACACTCAACTGGACAGGAGACAAGAATGCAATCAACACAACTCCTACAAAATTTGGCTTTCAGAGGGCAGGTTGTTAAATACTGTTAAAATATATTAGCCACATATTAGAAGTTAATGAAGCTGAAAATAATTTACAGGCTTTTTTTGTACCGTGGAGCTTGTGTTTGGAGGATTATGTACATTTTTCATCTTTTTAATATCACAACAGAAATGTGTTCAATTATAATTTATTTCATTTTTCTAATAATTCAGTTAAAAAGGGCCTTTTATACGGGCTGAAATATCTCTAGCAGACTTCTTTAAAACGGTACTTTTGAGGGCAGACATCTGTACAAAGACAAATTATGCAAACAAATACAAAAAATGTTAACACATTATGTAAATACACACACACACACACACACACACTCACACACTTTTTATCTGCACGCTAGAAAACAACCACACACTCTCATTTAATGGTCATGAGTGTTGTTCCCTGCAGCTGATTTTAAAGCACGACATACTGCACAACGACACAACTGTCAACACGTTACACCACCTAGATGAAACACGGAGGATGAAGAATATTAAAGGGTGCAATCAGGAAAGGTCAAAGGGCAGGTAACCAGCATCAGCATCATAACCAGCTTTAATATTGTAGTTTTAAAGAGTGAACTGTCTTTCTTACTGTTTTATAAGTGGGTATTATTAATGTGGATTTATTTGTTGTAATTATTACATGGTTGTTAAAGGCTCCTCACATTTTCACTCTAATGGCATTTACTGCTCTTTTTAAAAGAAAATTTAACAAAAATCATTTGCTTACTTAAATGAGTGTGTTAGACATTGTTATTGTCAAAAATAACATACTAGCTTTTATGCAGGCTATGACTGATTTTACACAGTTAAGATATTTTCACTTTACACAACTTAAAAGTTTGATCTTCGAGTAAACTGACCTACTTGTTCAATTGAAGATGCAAACCTACCAGAACACTTACAGCCTGTTTTCTTTAGTCCACATCTTCTACTAAAATTAAGACATCCAGCATTTTGACATGTCATGGAAGTCGGCCACGATGCATTGCACCTTTTAATAGCTCGGATGCTACGTTAGAGGGCGTTTCTCTGTTATTTACAGGTGAACTGCACAGATCAGCAGGGTGACTCTACTGTAACTGAGACCTAATGAGCCTTAGACCTGTCGGGGAGAAGTTCCTGGAGTGAGATAAGATATACTTGCAGCGTTTTCCAGTGTTTGGATCACAGGAGATGTGCTTGATACGGCTGTTAAAAGACTAATCCACCATTTTTTTCATTGCACTCATATAACAAAAAAGTCTAATCAAAATAAAACCTGCCATCAACATTACCCACAATGCAAATCGGGTGTTATCCTGGTAGCCGCTGGCATCAAACAGAGATGAGAAGCTACAGAGGTCTGTTAATCTCTCCTCTTTCTAACTCCACACACAGATTTTGCAGAGCTCCCTCTTCAGCCACAAAAGGATTTATACGGCGACTTTGAAGCGTTAAATGTGTGTAGTTCCTCACATCAATTAATACACAAAAAAATATTACTCTGAGGACTAAAATACTGGGTACACAAATCAAGCGCTCCTCTGCTGTTTCAAACACAGGAAACTCATCTCCTTTTTTTTCTAAACAGGTCTGAGGTTCAGAGTCAACCTCCTGGTACTGTGCAGCTCAACTGTAACCTCTAGGACAGCTGAGTGACACGGACAATGGACTCACGAAAACATGCCCTGAGAGACGTGACAGTCGGGTCACAAACCCCGCCCACCCTCCCCATCCGCAGCATACCATTGGTGGAACCCTGCCCTTGGGCATGGGACAGCTGCCCTCTCCTCCCTTCAGGGAGAGAGAGAGAGAGAGACAGAGAGGCAAAGGAGCAGTTAGGGCAGGAAAGACCCACTCAGCCACTACACGATCGTACAAACCACACACACACACAAAAAACAAACGCAGGAGATGTGTGTTTTGTGACTTATGTTATGGCAATGTATGATTATGTGTCTGTAAAAGAGCATTCAGCTAATGGAAATAGCTGGTAATTATTTTGCTCACTGCTTTCTCTGCATGTATATCTATATATCAAATATTGTTGTGTATTCATTTATATACACACTCGTCTGGTGGTGTAAGTGCATGTTCGTACAGGAAATGTTCTCATCGTCATCTCGAGCACGCTGAAGTTCGTTCAGTTGTGGTTGAAACTGGAACTATGATTTTGTTTCTTGTGTCTATATACAGGTGTGTAAACGTGTCTCCTTTGTACTCACTGCTGCTCCTCTTTTGCGTGAGCGTGTCGTCGAGTGAGTTGGAGCCGGAGCCCACGGACGAGCTGTCCTGGCTGTCCGGGGGAAACGACAGGAAGCCGTCACCATACTCCGAACGGGAGGGGGTCAGCGTGAGAGAGCGCATCCTCTCCCGGCTCTTCGGCTTGATCAGCTTCCTCATCTTTAAAGTGATCCAGTTGCCACGCCTGAAAGAGGAGGCGGAGGAGTGAGACCATCAGGAACAAACGGATATGCAAGAAAATTAGATATAAAGCCGATAAATATGGATGGTTGGATTTTGATTTTACTTCTTCCCATCCTCTAAATATTCCCATAGATGATACTCAGGATGAGGAATGTTGCAGGATGAAGCTGTTTAAAGCTCTGCAGACCATAAATATTTGATGCATCTCTTAATGTGACTGCAGTTTTAGTGTTTTCTGCCATTAACTCTGCCTCGGAGAAACGAGCAAACACGCAAACACAACATCAGTGCATCATTTTTTTTTTAAATGATACACCGACTGTTTGAACACTTTTTGAGTCACTCTGGGGGAGTCATGTAATCAGACAGAGTTGCTTTGTACCTGCGAGGAGGTGAGGGATCGTAGAACTTGTACTGGTCCATGATCTTCTCCTCCAGCTTCTCCTTCTGTCTCCTCAGCTCATTCAGCTTGTCTCTGATCGGTGCAGAAATGAGAGACGGGCAAGACAGATAAGAGTGAAAATGCACACAATTACCAAACATATTAATGGAACATCAAAAATAAGTGTAGACGGGGAACATGCTGGCAGTCCATCAGAGGTTTACATGTATTGTCTTTGCTCCACGTGGAACAGGTCCTTGCTCTCCATGGTTTGCTCCAGCAGAGTGCGATTCTGTAGCATCAGCGTCTGGATCTGATCCAACAGGTGGCGGTTCTCCTCCTCCAGGTTTCCTTTAAGCTGGCTCAACAACTAAGACGCACACACACATTAAAGAGATGCTGAGAACACCTGTCTAGACAGCTGATACGACACATTAAAGGGGTAAACCAACCACAACACAGCTGGCTTAAGAAGTTCAAACACCAGTTCGATCAGAAAAAACAAAGGATAGCTGGGAAACAAAGAGGAGAAGAGACGGGAGGACGGCGTCTCCTCACCTCGCACTGGTTGGTGAGCTTGGTGGAGGTGATGTCCAGCTGCTGGTACTGCTCCTTCAGTTTAGAGAATTCGGCCTCCAGCTTGGTTTGCTCCAGCGTGGCCGAGTTCAGCTGGCTCTTTAAGTTCTTATGGTCCAGCTGCAGGTTCTCGTTGTCCTTCACCAGCTGACGATAGCTTGTGTTCAGTCTGAGGAGAGAGAGGGGGGACTCGTCAGTATGGGCACGTGCGCGTCGGAGTTTGTAGAAACATAAGTTGTGATTTAAGAAACGTATGAAGAGTTTATAAGCTTCATGTTGACACAGGTTGATCTGACCTGTCGTTTTCCTCTTTGAGCAGTTTGCACTGGTCGGCTGTGGTTTGGTGCGTTTCGTTCTCCAGCGCCATTTTTTCCCGCTGTTCCTTCAAATTTTTCTCCAGCTCCTCCAACTCCCCTTTTCTCTGCAGGAGCTGTTTGTACCTGCACACAAACACACACACACACACATTACTAACCAGTCATGGTATAAAAAGTCATGAGTGAGAACTGTAATTAAACTCGAACATGAGCCCATCCCGTGACGATAAACCCGTCTCACTTGTCCTCCAGGTCCCTGTGCTGCTGCTCCAGGCTCTTGTGGGAGCTCTTCAGTCCCCCGTGCTTTCCGATCAGGGCCTCGTACTCGGCCGCCTGCCTCTCGTGGAGCGCCGCCAGCTTCTCGTGATCGCGGAGGAGCAGCTCGTAGGTGGCCCTCAGCTCCTCCTTCTCCTTCAGCGCTCCCTCGCGCTCGCCCTCCACGCTGCTCTGCTGGCTCTGCAGCTGGGCATTCTGGGCCATGAGGGCAGCGCTCTGCGAGCTCAGGGTGGAGTTCTCCACCTAAAGGAGAGGACGAAGACGGAGGTGAATTAAGTAAGGAATTGGGAAAAGAGGAGTGAATGAGAAAAATTATGATAAAGAGGGAAAGGGGTTATGACAGCAATGAATGCATCGTAAAGATGTGAAAGAAAGGGAATGATGTGATCTTTTGGGAGAAAAACTGAAATTCCATCTTATTTATGTCATCTGTTTAATAAAAGATCTTTTTTTTACTGTGATTTCCACCAATCAAACCAAATTGTTGAGGTAAAGTAAGCAGAGGTTGTTGCGGCTTCTGTCTACAGGGGGCACTGTTTCTCCATCTGGTTTCTTCTCTTTCGTTTGCTGTACGGGCCTTTTACAAAGCA
>JBAJHX010000033.1:18327334-18343915 GCA_037176925.1 Amniataba percoides
CACACACACACACACACACACACACACACACACACACACACGCACACACACACACACACACACGCACACACACACACACACAGACATAATGGATGAAGATGAGGAGTAAAGCATGTACGACAACACCAAGCTGGTTCTGACGGTTTTGTGTGAAAACTCTTTATTCTTCGCTGCCAGCACAGCTTCACATGTATTATTAGAAAATGCTTTAATGTTTAATATAAACTCATTTAAAATGTTCGAAATAGCAAATGAGATGGAGAGACAAAATACTACATAAATGTAAAAGAGGAATGCACACTGCTATTGATTTCTTTCTCTGATGTAGAAAATAAATCATTGATCAAGCAAAGATCAGCCTGTCATGCATAAAAAAACTCAAATGCATTATTTCTTAACTTCAGGCTGATGAGTAAAAACACACTTTTTAAAGAAAGTAAAAATCCTTTTACTTAAATTATTCAGAGAATAAAAGTTTGTTTTTGAAGTTAAACCACGTGAGGAAACTGAGCACACAGACGCACTAACATCTCAAACTCAGGAAGAAAACGCCTCGAACCTTTTCACAGGTGATCCCGAGACTGGCAACTTTCTTCTGGAGGCTCTCGTTGTCCCTTTCCAGCTTCTGCATATGAATCTCCAACTCCTCCGCTCTCTCGCCTTTCTCCTTCATCACTTCCAGCTCCTTACCTGCACGAAACAAGAACACACAATTTTATGAATTCAAAATAAAAGAAAAGTATCCTAAAGTAGAGAAAAGGAAGGCAAAAACTTCAGCTAGCGTTAAAATACTTTTTCATTTTGATCACAAACTAAAAAATGGAGAAAAATCATCTGCACAAACAATAACAGGTCACTCACGGAGCTGTTTCCTTTCAAACTCCATCTTATTGAGTTTGGCCGTCGTCTCGCAGATGGACTCGTGGAGAACGCGATTCTCTTTCTCCACATCTTTGACTCGGGCCTCCGTGCCGACCTGGCAGCGCTGACGTAGAGATGTCACCGTCTGACCCAGGTGCTTGTTCTCCTGCTCCAGACCCTTCAGCTGGAAAAACAGACATGCAAGTTTTAATGACGGCCCAGAGTCACATTTAACGCAAGCGATTCACTCATCAACTTTAGTGCCACAAACCATGAAGAGCTTTGGTGAATTTTTGAGAAAGGATTTGCTGTAATGAGGTTGGCTGGATGAGCTGATGCTTGGAGAAAGATTTAAGAAATGAAAAGGAGGCCTCGAGGTTTTCATTGAGTTTAATTATGTGAAAAACGGAAGTGAAAAAAGAACTATCAAGGACGAGGATTATATAAAACTACACTCTAAACATTATGTGTGAAACTGCAGCACATTAGTTACATCTCATTATGTTTACACTCAGTGGGATAGGAAATCTGTGAGATCAGAGTTTTGTGTGTTTTTTCTGCCTTTTAAGCTCATCAAGTCGGTTTTTACAAATCAGATGGTTAAACTAATTGGAGGTGTCAGATTCAGGTCTAACAGCTGTAAAGTCCCTGCAGACACACAGAGAGCGACAGCAGAGTGCCAGAAAACTGTGTAGTCAATAAAACATAGTGGTAGTTCCACTTAATCGTTTTTTTGAGCCAGATTCACATCGATTGCACAAAGATTGCTCTAAAGAAAACTTGGTGCAGACCTGAGTAAATTACACAGCTTAGTCTTGTTATTTTCTTTCCTGGCACCAGAATCAATGAAGGTTTTGTAGCGAGCGGCGTGTAGCGGCGTGTATGACGCACAGTCTGAAAGCCCGGTTTGTCTGACTGTTGGTGTATCTGACCATGAGTGTCCAGTGTAAAGAACCAAAGTTAACTGTACTTTAAAGCACATGAATGCTCGATGTCATTCTGAGAAAACACATCAAGTTAACTGCACAAGCTAACGGGCCTAATCAATCAACATAATTATTACAAGTAATTATTTCTCCAAAGATTTAATGCTCCAGATGTTTTATATATACAGAAATCAAGACTGTGTGATGGTTATTTAAATTGGTGACCATCTAGTTTTGCGATAAAATTAATAAATTTAAATATTAAGTGTGTTTGCGTGTGTTACCTGTCTCTCTGAGTTTTCTCTGAGTGTTTCCAGAGTCTTCTCCAGTAAAGCTTTCTCCTTCATCAGGTCGGTGCTGAGCGACTCGGCGCTGCGGAGCGACTCTCTGTCCGCTGTCAGTTCACCCCCCAGCTGCTCCAACTGCAAACCATTGAATCAACATTTTAAAATGTCACACACTCCTGATTGGGTTTGAATGTTCTGGTTGGTGTTCGTAAAGAAAACTGATGTCAGCTCAGTGATGAAAGATTTTTCAGGCACAGATGTCACTGCACTGTGGACGATTTTCTTGCATTACATCAAATGTTTCAGGATCCTTCTGTATTGTGATGCTCTTTATTTTTGTGGCCTGTGCATGACTTGTGAGCTGTCTTGAGATCCACAGTCACAAAGAAGCTGCTGCAATTATTAATCCATGATAAAAACTCATAATGCATCACCTCATTCTGTCACAACTTAATGTGCGCACACACAGCTTCACACTAAATGGGACTATCTCTGTTGTTCTGAGTCTACCGGCGGCTACATTCACAGTTTAATGTGTTTTGGCTCTAGACCTCAAGTCACTCAGAAATAAATTTCTTACTCTGGATTTTCTCTTTGTGAGAGAAAAACACAATTTCATGCCTTTTTTATTCAGAGGGCACAGAGAGAGGCTTATGTTTCTGAAAATAGCTGAGAGACTTCTCTTAGCGAGGGCCGTTCGAGTGTCAAAGACTGGAAAAGAAAAGGGAACGCAGGGCTGGCTGGATTTACAGCTTTGCTTTCATCCTCCCATCCACCCCTCTCTATACTTTGTCCTTCTTTCTCTTTTTCCTCCACTGTTTCCTGTATGAAAAGGCTGAAAGCGAAGTGTTAGGGTGATATACTATGGAGGAGAGCTGGTCCAATATGCTAATGCTGGTGGTGACCCTGATGAGGGGGCGCAGTAAAACTTCAATACCAACTTAGGCTGCAGAATATCATCAATCTCTCTACAGTGTACCCAAATTCTCATTTCCTTGTAAACAGTAAACACTTTTTAGTTACTCCATGTTCTTGCCCACAGATGGAAACTTTCATTATTATCCTATTTTTCAGTTGGCTGCTTTGCAAAAATTGTATTTCTCATGATTCACAGCTTATTTTTCAGGCAATAACAAAACCTATTTTTCTTAAGAACAGATGACTAATAAAATGAGGAAATGTTAAAGGAGTATAGATGTGTGTGTGTGTAATTTTACAGTTCTTCAGGGTTCTTCATATGTATGTTTCTCCAGAAGTAAAAACAGGAAATTATTGATAACTGTCAGTCTATCCCTTGCTACAAAAACATTTCAGTTCACAGTCCTTTGCTTACTCTCTGGTTCAGTTTCTGGTTTTCCTGGGTGAGTTTGGCCAGTTTTCCCACTGTGTCCTGACTGGCTGCTCCTCTGAGCTCCTCCACCGTCTTCAGCAGGGTCTGGTTGTCTTTCTCCAGCTTCAACAGGCGGCTGGAGGTCAACTCATTCACCTCCTCGCCCAGAGACTTCTGAGGGACTGAGCCAATGACAGGAGGAAAAAAAAATTAAAATGGTTTTAAGAACAATACAATTAAGAAACACCAGTCACAAAAAAAAAAACTTGATACCAATGAGATTAAAATAAATCCAGAAAATCATTCAAAGCCCTGAGGTGTAACTTTGCAGATCTTAAAGCTTTTAAAATGGCATTTAAACAAACAACCTCCTCCCCCCCACACACACACACACAAAGTCCTTATCCAGATCCCTGGCTAGTTAAACCTCTTAACAGCTTTTATGATCCAAACGCACAGATTATCCTCCAAGAGCCACTGAATATTAATTACAGGTCTTAACCAAGTGGAAAGAAGACCCAGTGGAGGCTGGCAAATGCAGGCGAGCTGTGTGGGATGACAGCAGGGCAGAGAGCCAATCACCAAAGCCCGTTCTGTCGGCCGTCTGACACGTTCAACCGGGTCAGCTCAGGTGATCCTTTACTGCCCTGAACACGCCCCTATAACTTAACTTATTCTAGCTGCACTGAGAAACTTCGTTTCTTGTTTTAAAAAGGTGCAGCCTTCCTCTTACCTTCAGTCAGATCTGGTGTCTTGGACAGCTGCTCCAGCTCCCAGCCCAGGTGCAGGGACTCGTCCATGCTCTGTTTTTGGGCCATCTCGAGCACAAGGTTCTCCTCCAGCAGCTCCTCCATCCGCTTACGGTCCAAGTCCCGCTCCTGGAGATAACAGTGAGATAGATGTTGAAGAAAAACAACTTTTTAAATCTCTACTACTGGTCCTGATTTTATTTTTTGAACCCCAGCTCACCATCTCCAGGTCGTGGATCTTGGATTTGATCTGCAGATTTTCCTTCTCCAGGAGGTGCAGTTTGTCGGAGCGAGTCCGGCTGGTATCCAGCTGCTCCTCCAGCATGGCCTTGGTCTCCAGCAGGACCTGGTTGTCCTCCTTCAGCTCCTGCAGAAACATCAGCAGGGGATGCAAGTTAAACAACTCCTATTATTATCCACCACAATTTTTTCAAATTTTTTAAAACTTTTAATATCTTGCCTGTCCTCCTAAAAACATAAGCTTTTTGCCCCTGAGTTGAGTTTTTCCCCATATATGCACATTTGTATAAAATTGCAACACAACACAAAGGATTTCACATATTTGGTACATTTCACATGTTTATATTCAAATGGAGTAGATACCAAGTATGCATGGTGAGAAAACAGCTACAAATACTTCACCCTATAATTCAAATATATCAATACTGTGCTGTATGGCTGAACTAAAAATGCACTTATGAGATTATTTTGCAGTATGGACAGTTTCTGGCGTCTCACATATCAGTCACGTTAGTCTTATTAATTCTTGTTTATGTTTCAGTTAATTGCCAGTTCCCTTTTATGTCAGCTGCACGTGTCCCAGGAGTGTCCTTTAACAAACACCGCCCTCTTGGCGCTTGAGGCGGCGCTTTGCGTGTGCATACCTCGACTCTGGCTTTGTAAAACTCAATGTCGTGAAGTTTCTCCTTGTATCGGCTCAGCTCGCTCTCCAGCTTGTCGACGCGGATCGCTTTCTCTCTGAGCGCGTCCAGCTCGTCGCGGTAGGCCCGGGCAGACCGAGCGTCCGACAGCAGCTGGTAGCTCTGCAGGAGTTCACAGCCAAACACAGAGCATGAGTATGTGGAAATGTGTTTAAATATGGGTATAACAACAAATGCATATGTATAACAGGGAAATGCATGAACAAATATGTGAACAGATATAAGACGGTGAATCAGATTTTCCTTTACAAGTCAGTGGGTTCATTGAATGTAATCCTGTACTAGTGCCAGATTACCAATGAACATCTAATGGTCCAAATCTTGTCTGTTACATAAATAGATAAAGAACAGAACAAACTCTCCACACTATCAATTATCACAAACACGCATCCACACACACACACACACACACACACAAATTGTCCTCCGTGCCCTGAACTCATCCACCTTGTTTACAGCATCCAGGGTCGCCCAATCCAAATCAAAAGCCAAGTGAGGCTGCTGCTAGACCAAAGATAGCTCAAATAGCCCCTAATGAGCTAAGTCACTAGCCAGCTGATTAAAGCCTGGCAGCGCTGCAGAAACAAAGTACCTAGAAAGAGGAGGGAGTGGCGGCTGAAGGGGAGATGGAGCCGTGTGAACGTTTGTGTGCGTGTCGGAGGAGTTACCTCTTGCTGCAGCTTCTTGAGCTCCACTTCCATGTTCTCCAGCTCCTGCCTGGTGTCCAAAAGCTGCTCGCTCTTCTCCTCTCTGAATAGGAGACGCATAAGAGGAGTTAGGACGAAGGAAAATGGAAAAAGTTGCAGGATGGAGCATATTTTGGTTGATTTTTTTAATGCCATTTACGTGTTCTTGCTTGTATGATTAAGCCATACATCAAACATAATGTGCCATGTTTTTTAAGTGTGCGCGTGTGTGCACATCAAGTATCAACATTGACATTCCTGTAGGGCTGTTTCCATTTCAAAGCTTGCAGCTAATCGTTTAATGGTCACAACTTATTGACACAGAATAATTACATTTCACATCACCTGCCTGACTAGCTCCGCCATCTCAACTTTACTCTAAAGGTTTCAGTTTTCGTACTTTGGGATTTTGTTCAGAACAGGCCGATCGCTCAGTCTCCGGTATTGCTGCTTGCAGATTCCCCAAGAGTCACTCATCAGAACAACTTCACACCAGATAACATACTTCCCTCTGTCCTTAGTCCTTAATACACCTTCACCAAGTGTGAAGTTTATCGGATGTACGGTTGTTGTGATAATGGATGGACAGACAGACAGCGACAATCCAACTACAGATGGAAGGTCTTGTTTTGTCTTTTGTTGACGCAAGAGTTAGAGCAGTTTTAGCACCACTTTCGCCTTATTAAGTCTGATTAAAAAGTGAAGAGAAATCTTAAAAGGCTGCAATTTTCATTCCAATTTTGATGAGTTTTGGTAGGGGGCTTTCTTCATTTCAAAGCCTGAACGGCAGCTTAGTGACATCCCATTAAGCATAATAGACCTTTGTTGGCAAGTTAGAATAATCAGCAACTCACATGTTGATTTCGAGACATCAATCAACCCACTAACCCATTTTCTTCAGTAAAAATAGCCCATTGTGCCTGGTGTGTTTGAGCTATGAGGGTCAGGACACAAAGTCTTTCCTGTGTCTTGCCTTGAATTCAGCTGCAAATAAACAACCTCTTTCTGCTGGACATCACGCTCGACATAACACACAGTGACAAAACAGAGAGGGGAGAGGCGGCGGTGACAGCAGCTGAGGAAAACATACTACCCTGTGACTACTTCAGGGGTAAACATATGCAAATCTGCCCCCGAGGCTCAAACCCCGCATCTTCCTTCATTCTGCAGAAAACCACTGCAACAGATAAGATTAAAGGGAGGAGAGAAGAAAGTTTTACATCTGGGCGTGCAAGTGGTACAAAACATAAAATTTGATTTCTCCTTCTTTCGCCCTCAACAGCGGGCTCCTTCTATCTGCTATCTAACACTCTGCTGTACAATTTGTTTAAGTGACAGCGAAATAGGGCAGCCTGACATTTGCTGTCTGTGTGAGTTTGCGTGAGTGTGTGCGCAAACTCTCCAGGCTCCTACTATAGATGGAGAATGCGTCACACTGCTTTGAAGGAAAACGACTGCATTCCTGACATGCTGTTGTCTGAGTGTGTGTGTGTGTGTGTGTGTGTGTGTGTGTGTGTGTGTGTGTGTGTGTGTGTTTGCATGAAACCGCTCCACTGAACATCTGATGGCCTGTTTGATTACAGCTCTGGAGTCTCGGGGTGCATCTGAATAAGGCAAACGCTCCTTTCTCCCACAGCGAGCGCTATCTGGGAGAGCTGGAGTCGACGGGCGAAACAGGATGTTCCTTCTACCCATTTCTGTTTTTGTTTCATCAGTTAACCTCCTCCACCCCACCGCAGCCCCTTCCCGTCTCCCCCACAGCTCCCCTTCCCCAAATCACAAACACCTGTCAACTCTAGCGTAGCAGATTAGCTCTGGGCTCATATTATGGATGCAGCTGGCTCTGCCGCTTATGTTAATGGTTTAACACGCATTGCATCTGCGCAATCACAAACACTTGTATGCACGGCTGTATTTGAAAAGTCAATAATGAAGGCAACCTTTATTGCTTGTTTAATGAATCTCTAATTGGTATGCTCTTTACACTAATCCTAAATCTTGGCTCTGTTCATAGAAACAAACCCTTTTCTTTCCAAGACCCAACAAAAAGTTTTTTTTATACTTCTTCAGAAGATGCATGCATGAATATGAAACTACAATAACAAATACTGTTGTTAAGGTATTAAATATCACTAACTATTTCATGCAATGTGATTGGATCAGACATCTTGTCCTAAATACATTAATAACAAATCAAACATGCATGGAAATGTTTCCAAACACAACAAATAATGAAAAATAATTATCATAAATACAAATAATGTATTCGGGGAATCAGTCATGCAGGAAAAAGGGTCATAGTACAGAGGCAAGTTTAGAGGGTTTAAAATGCCACTTTCAGCACAACAGGACATTCCCACCTTCAATCTCACTGCCTTAGTTAGACAGTGTAGAAGTTAATGATCTAATGACATTCAAGTCTTATTGGCTGGTTGACCCCAAACAGCTGCATTAGTAAGGGCTAGAATACAATGTTTAACTTGTACATGTACTGTATAAAAGATCGATTGTAAAATGTTTCCATGTTTTGAAATGCTGAGAAAAGCTGTGCAAAATAATTCTTTTTAAAGACTCATTGAGAAACAGCAGCTGTAAATATGACTAAATGTGTCTCGTGGGTATAAACTAAGTGTGTGTCTGAGCTTGAACAGGAGGAGGGAAAGCAGCCGAGATGCGGTTGCTTTTCACAGAAACATTAACAAACAGACCACTGTGGGAACCAAACCCCACGGCTCTGACCTGGTCTCCTTCAGACAGAGACACACACACAGACACGAGACCACACAGTAGACACACACATCCAGATCTGTATGCAGAGACAATATCTGTGCATGTGCATGCTCCCAGACACAACAAACACAATCCTCCTCTGCCTTCGAGAAGAAGCTGCAGTCATGTGTCGCGACTACATCGGCAGGGGCAGACTTTAAAGCTCTTTTTGTACCCCGTCTGTCTCATCACATGGCTAAATATTCCTATCACAGACACCACAGCAACAAGAAAACAATACTATAGCAACCACCAGCAAACAAAATCAGAGATTCTCTTGTTGGGTGTTGCTCTGTATTTAGGTCTCCTGAAGAAACCATTATAATGTAGGTCAGGCAGACAGTGATGAATGTCGGCTCTTTTCAGCACCAGAGTGGATGAGTTTTTGAGTGTTTATGTGACCAAGCAGAGGCTGACCTGCCCTCCATTCTGAGTTGCGACCAATTGTTGAAGAACCATAAATCTTGTTTTCTAGCAAGAGGAGGCCAGCAAACATTTAGCAAATACTTGCATATGTATTTTAAATGGCAAATGAATGGGCAGTTTAATGTTTTGAGCAGTTCTGACTAATCTTTGCAGTCATTTTAATGCTGTTAAGTGTGCAAATGATTCCCCTTGAAGCAGGAACGGCGTGCCATTTGTCCATCATTGAAATCTAACCAAAGATTAGTTTTAGTGGGGACTTAATCTTACAGACATTGTTGAAAATAAGGGTAGACCATTAAGGATGCAACACCTCTTGACCTTCAAACACAAAGCATTCGGTATCAACACCAGCCGGTCTGCTAAATCAGATGTTATGTTTGTGCAACATTTAAATACTTCCCCTTGTCAGAAGGTGCTCCTTTTCTTCTAACTGATTTGTGTTGACCATTGAGCCTTTGTCTGGAAAGCGATTATAGCACTTTGAGAAGGAAGCTCTATTATTCATAGGCAGAATTTAAAAGGCCTCACTAAGGTTTGCGGTAAGGGAATTACTTTGTGTGTGTGTGTGCACAACATGACATCAGTGTGGTCTTATATGAGTAAGAGAGATGAAGAGAGGAAATGGACTGCTGGTCTGCATGACCCCTCCTTTCTGCTTTGTCACTGTTGTTCTTCTTTAGCTTGAACACAGTAATCAAAACTCCAAATAACCACCGAGGCCTGACTGTTCAGAGCACGCTCTCATGCAGGTTCCTGTTACGAGCAAGATGAAGTATCTCATTCTGTTTAAAATAGAGCTTTTTCATATAAATATAAAAAAACTCGATCCGATTCAGTAATCATGCCAAAGATGGGGCTCCCCTGTGACGACAAACATAAACAGCAACATCCCTGAGGCCTCTTCTCCCTCCCTCACTTCCTGTCATCTCTACAAGATTGCTATCTCATAAAAAGACATAAAATAATAACCCTCAATAAACTGAAGGGCAGCGATACAGTCCTGGGATCAGGATCAGAAAAACTACAACTTTTTACCACATTGCTGAACTTTAGCTGTACTTTCAGAGTAGAAGAAGCCTTAATTCCTGTTGCTGTCAGCCTAACATCAACATGAACCAGCCAGCGATGACCTGAGTCTTTAACTTCCTACTTTAGGCTCAAACAAATGACAGAAGGAGAAGCAAAAGTGGGAACTACAGCAGCAAACAAGATTAGAGCTACTGTTTAATTTCAGCATATGACCTCTAACATGTAGCTCTTAAGCTTGTGTAGGCCTTTTTTCTGACCTCATTTCTCAATTTCAGTAATTATTCATCTAGCTGATAAGGCCTTAGCACTCACAGTTCTTGTCGAAGGCGTCTGATCTTGGCCTTGGCATCGGCCAGTTCCACGGAGAGGTGCTGTCGGCTCTCGGTCCTCCTCATGCTGGGCGAGTCGCTGGGGGACTGGGTCGGGCAGGGGGCCAGCGGGGACAGCTGCACACAGTCCCTCTCCTGGGTTAACTCCACTATAGTCTGGGTGGAAAAAGAGAGGGCAGATAGTGAGATTTTTAAGAGAGTAAATATATGCAAAGGCTCATTAATAAAAGTCAGGCTGTGTGAGATCATATTTGACTCCTAAAAGGGCCGATAAGAAAAAATAAACACGCTAAACAGAAAGTGTTGAAAGAGAAATCTCATTTTGAATCCGTACAAAACTATCCAGTGCTGCAACAGGAAGAAGTAGCATTCAACAATTGGACCAGCATGGCCTTGAGGCAAAGAGGAGAGTAGATCCATGGGTTCACCCAGAGCACCCCCACCTCCAAAAACTAGAGCGCAGGCATTAGGGCAAAAAGCACATCCACAGTCCCACACACAGCCTATTTTGATCTAGTGCCCGTGACAGGAAATGGGATTTTAATTGAGAGCGGCTGGACTACACAGTGATAATCTGGAGGCTATTAGAAACCCTGACACACACACACACAAACACATACACACAAAGATCAGCGACATCAGTTGTGGGCATCTGCATCCTACGGGTTGGAAACTCATTTAATGACGCATATACTCTACGTAAAACACACACAGATACACACCCTCGCACACATACACCCTCCATCCATGAGACAGTTAACAGTTTCAACCCTTCCTTCCTGAGGCTGCTCTCTTGTGGTAATGACAAAAAAAGGGAAAAGTTTCCACATAACCATACTAGAAAGTCAACCCCCCTCAAATAAAGTTCATAGAGCTGTAACAGACATCTTTTCTCATTGTGCTTCGTTCCATCTGGTCTTTAATTTCCAACATGGCTCAAAAAAATCTATATAAAAACACACATACACACACACACACACACACTCATGCATGTGATCACCTCCAGCTGTGTGTCCCTCTCGTCCACCAGGTGTTTAAGGTGGAAAGCCAGGTTTCTGGAGAGGCTGTCCAGGTCCTCGGGAGGGATTTCCCCACTTTCCAACCACTGCAGGTCCACTACGTTCTCCTGATTATGAGTCACCTTAAAACAACAAACGTTACATCATCAATAACAAGATCTGATCCAGTTTTGCATCCATCACACCTTGTCAGACTGGTGTTAGATGACTGATAGAGGAGGTCGAGGAGGTTAAATAATCCAAATCTCCACAGCTCTGTTTGCTATGGAGGAGACATACCTCTTGGATGTGCGATGCTATTGCAGCTTTGGTGTCAAAGTCCAGAGTCTGGATACGCTCAATGTACTCTTCCTTCTTCTCGCACTGTAAACAGAGGTGGAAGCGGGTCGAGGGTGAAGAGAGAAGATTTTTTTTGCAAAGTTAACGAGTTGGATGTGTTGGGGTTCAGCCGGGGGTTAGTAGACCGACACTGCAGACACGAGGCAGAAGCTGCTCTGGCACACGAGTTTCCAGGCAGCAGCACTTCAAATGCAAGTTTATCGTCTGGATCGGGGAAAGATAATTTTCCTCTCTTACAGGCTGAAGATAAGGACGGTGCACCAAAGATGTAAGTTCCTTTTCACTGCTATTCCTTAGTCAGCAGGTCCAGCTGAGCTTAATGGCAGCTTGAAGCAGACAGAATATCAAGTCTGAGTTTCTCTCATTAATTTAACATTGGTGTCTTTTTTGCTGAAACAATAAAGCCGGTGAAAGGTCAACGCTCTTTTTGAAACGCAGTGAGTAAGAGCTGCACGGGGCTTTGTTAACGACAGGAAAGGTCTGCTTGGCCATTCACTACGCAGCACCGGCTGTATGATTTAGAGTTAATTCAAGTTATCAAAAGGGAGAAAATGGCTGTAATCAAGAGAGGCTGAGACTACATCTAAAATGAGATTTGTGGCTTTGAAATTAAATTACTACAAGATGACCAATGAAAGTAAAAAAAACATTTCAGCAAGAAGCCCAGTTAAAGACTTTCACAATGGTGTTTACATAGTTTTTTAATAGTAACAATTATTGTATTGGCACAAAATTTCTGTATATTATGAGCTAGCTTGAAAGCTGATTTGTATACAGATACAGATGGAAAGGAAAAGCCAACATGAAAAGTCTTATTATGGAGTCAGTCATGTGATATTTTCATTTTTATATATACACAACCTTTATTCAAAAGTAATCTCACTGAGATCAGATCGAAAAACATAGTCAGACATTAAAGGACACACAGCACCAGAGACAGATACAGACATGACTAAGACATAACACAGATTTGAAGATACATGTTGTTTTATGGTGACGGTGTCCGAGATAATTTATTCACATCATTTTCTCTGCGTTTGATTTGTTTCTCCACTGTTTCATTCAGGATTTTCCTTTCATTTGTCCCTGTTCTGAATGTGGAGCGTGTGCATTTTTAAGGACTTTAAAGGACTAAACTGTGATCTTACCTGGACAGCACAGCCTAGTAGCAGCAGCAGCAGTTTCTTCATCTCCTCCAGGCCTTGCTCTAAAGAAAAAAAACACGAAGACAAAAAATTTTATGTATGGCTGCATGAGAGAGCAGACAAAATGACAGTCAAAACCAAACAACAAACAAATACGATTTCCAATCTGTTTAATTTCTGTTTTGTCTTATCTAACACCAATTCACTCAGCTTTTGTGGCTTACGAAGGAGTAAAAACACACAGAGGTTAATGAATAAATTCTATTGATAGGTTCAGCTGATAGCGGTGGAAACATTTGCCTCGAGCACTTCACCACAGAATGAGAGATCTGGTGATTGATAGACCGTGATGTAAAGCCCTTTTATTCAGTTTTACGAGATGCTTTGTAACTATAAGCTATAATTTTTTTTAATTACAGTTATAAATAATTTAGGTGTTTCTGTGGCAGATGGGGTCTTACTCATCTGGCCACTCTGGCACGTGTTTCATTTTATTCTCTGATTTGGAAAAAAAAACTGGTTTGAGGTGCCACCTTCGCTTCATATTGAGGCAGGAAAATCCTCCATCTATTCAACATTTACTTTGACGCACCAATTAACTGAATTCTTAGTTTGTTGCAGTTTCCTCCTCATAAAAACACCCCTCTTCTCGTTACGGCGCCTCAGTCTTTTCCACGCTGTAGTAAGCTGGTGGGATGAACTCCCGGTACTCTTCCACATGTCAGGACATATTGTCAGAAACTGCTGAAACCCACAAACAGCTGTTAGCATGCTCAACAGGCCTGAGCTCATCTGTGGGACTGAGGAGCAGTAAACCAGGTGGTGTGCGTGTGTAGATATATATGTGTGAGTGTTACACTGACTAAGTGTATGCAAGTTGTGAGCATCTGTGTCTGTCTATGCTAGGACTGTGTGTTTTCTCTATTTGTAGCAGGGTGTGTGTGTGTGTGTGTGTGCGTGATAAGCCGGCTCATCATGTGGCCCAGGGGGGTGACGAGTGCTAACACTGTCCGGCTCTAATAATAATAAATCCAGATTAGCAGGCAGCTTGTTTTCTGTGTAGGGTGGTCTGTTTGCTGCTCAGTTTAATGGGCCAATCGTCACAGCAGGAACAGCTAAACAGGAGGCACACAGAGAGACAATTATGACCTGTGACTTCACAATGTGCGGGACTTTCCAAAAGATTTTATATGAAAATCAAATTAGAAGAATAAAACCGCTACGCCGCATTATCGCTAATTGAAGAATCTTTGCCAAAAAATAACTCACTGTTGGACACAAGAGTCTGATTGTCTGTGTAAAGCTTCAATTTAGAGAAACAGACAAACTGAGCACTTCCTTTGGGAAAGCTCAGTCTGCCCCATTGACACGATCTATCCATCCACTATACAGAATCCTCCACACAATCAAATCAATCTCCCTCCTCTCCTTCCACCTGAATCAATATAGACACACAAGTCAGTGTGTTATTGAGCAACTGGGACCTTTTTCTTTACACTGAGAGACCTTTGCAATAATTAATAATCGCACGTCCAAATCAGGATTAGTGATACTAGTGTTTCTCTAGAGATCCAAACTTTTGTCATGTTGTACTTTCAGCCCTTTGTGATATAAAAGCAAGTTATTTTCCCTTCCAGCTGTTGGAAAACTGCAGCTCTTTTCCTCCGTATGAGATTTCACTGTTGATTTACCAGTTCAGACTGACTGATGTTGGATGTTTTCATCATGTTATGGAAACTTCTTCTATACAGCACCCAAGGAAATATGGTGAATTTAGATTTTATGGACCTCAGGAAAACGTTCCAGCTGTTGGCAAGGACATCACAGATAAATGCATTTGAAGAAAAACTTGCATAAAAAAGTCAGGATGAGCGCTGAAATGTACTACAGCCTGCTTGTGTTCAGAAACCCGAGCAGAGGAAATGTAAAGCTGAAATGTACGGCTGATAGCATCTGAATGCGTCCTCCCTCTGCACCTTTGTGACGCCGGTTCTGTGCCTAACAATTTCTGTAACTTTCCAAAGCCGACAATCCGACAACAGCGCCCCATATTTAAGAGATTATGGCGCCTCACTCCTCTCTAACATGGCAGACTTTTCCTCCTGCTTTCGAGTATGACTGAACAACTATAATCACTTTCTTCTTCCATCATTCTTTTGAAACATGCCCACACCTTAATGATATCCACCCCTGCTATAACAGCTGTAACTATCTTGAAGAATACTGCTTGTACCACGTAGCAGTCACACATAAATGACATGAATTTACTGAGATCCCGTTAGAAAAGCTCAAATACTTTTTTCAGAATGGACAGATAACGTGCAAGAATTCAATTTGCATTATCTACTACAAAGTAATTACTTCAAAATAAATGTCTTCAGTTATCTGTTGTGATGTGCGCTCTCAATCAGGAGGGATGTCACTGTTTTGTGCTTAGACAAAAAGATATTTTTCATGATAGGGGACGAAATATTAAGCACATAAAGGGAATATGAGCAAATTTGCTTCTAGAAGGATGACAGCCGATAATGCTTAATTCTCACAGCTGCATGGATTAATGGTGGTCTATTAGAGCCAGAGGAACCTATTTTAGTGAGGGAAGGGATTTAAGCTGAGCACATCTTCTGGAGAAATGCAGGAAAGATAAGGGGCCTCGTAGGATAAATAATTTATACTGCCACAGAGGGGGAACAAGAGGGAGAAACGGTAAGAGAGGTGAGATGAAAGGAGAAGAGACAAAAGAGGGAAAGCACCGCCGAGCACAAGCAACACAAACACAGGGGAGAGATGTAGAAACAGAGAAACCGGGAGACAGAAAAAGAGAGCAGGAGGGAAGGCAAAGAGGCAAGGATGAAAATAGAAAAGAGAAAATCTCCCTCCAGCAGCAGCAGCAGCAGCAAGGAGGCATCTCTCTGCTAACCTCATCTTTCCTCCCTCCCTCCACCCATTTATTCACTTCATCCATCCATTTATTCTCTGCAACACGCACCCAACCCATCCTTCCTTCCTTCCTTCAGCATTGTGACAAATCATCTACACCTCCTGAGTGTTTGCATTCGCTCATCTAAGCTTCCTTTTTTGCCTCCTTTCCTCCCTCACTGCTTTATCCTCTTAGCAGGAAACAAGAGGTCAGACGGACAGTGACTAACCCTTCTTCCTGCACTGCCATTGTTATTCTGTGTGTGAGGATGTGAGTGAATAATAATATATATTTCTTTTAAAGACTTTGCATGCGTGCACAATCTATGGGAACAACCCTTTCCTCTGCCACGATGTGTAACAGCCATTCAGGACCAGATGACTCGCATGTCAGTGGCGAAGCTGGTACAAGCGATCTGATATTGCTTTGACAGAGTGCCAGAGTGCATTCGACGCGTCTCACAGGAGCAGGGGAAAGAGCTGGCTGAACCTTATTTTCACATTATTTCAGGGCATTTGTGCTTTATAAGGCTCGATAGAGTGTCAAGCGACATCAAAGACAGACAGCTGAGGTCAGCGTCACGAGCAGCAACGCACGCAACCCGGCCTGCTTTTCCACAAAGAGCACTACAGGAAAACGATCAAATCTAAAAAAAAAAAAAAAAAAAAAAAAACATATCTGTAATTTTCTCCCGTTTGTCTTCATGCTTTATTCACATGACTTTTTACTTGCTTTATGGGCTTTTCAGTTGCACACACACACACACACACACACACACACACACACACACACACACACACACACACACACACACACACACACACA